>JAQQAC010003801.1:6215739-6241620 GCA_029783875.1 Phataginus tricuspis
TTTATAATGGTTACATCTTCTTGTTGGACTGACCCCTTTATCATTATGCAATGTCCTTCTTTATCTCTTGCTACTTTCTTTGTTTTGACGTCTATTTTGTCTGATACAAGTAGTGTAACACCTGCTTTTTTCTCTTTGTTGTTTGCATGAAATATCTTTTTCCATCCCTTCACTTTTAGTCTGTGTATATCTTTGGGTTTGAGGTGAGTCTCTGGTAAGCAGCATAGAGATGGGTCTTGCTTTTTTATCCATTCTGATACTCTGTGTGCATTCAGTCCATTTACATTTAGGGTGATTATTGATAGATATGTACCTATTGCCATTGCTGGCTTTAGATTCCTGGTTAGCAAAGGTTCAAGGGTTGCTTCTCTACTATCTAACAATCTAACTTAACTTTCTTGTTAAGTTATTGTGAACACCGTCTGATGTTTCTTTATCTCTCCCTTCTTATTCTTCCTCCTCCATTCTTTATATATTAGGTGTTTTATTCTTTGCCTTTAGTTAGTATTTGGATGGTCTGCTTTCTTTGCTATGATTTTATTTTCTCTGGTGACATCTTTTTAGCCTTAAGGGTGCTTCCCTCTAGAGCTGTCCATTTAAGATATCCTGTAGTGGTGGTTTATGAGAGGCAAACTCTCTCAACTTTCGTTTGTCTGGAAATTGTTTAATCCCTCCATCATATTTAAATGATAATAGTGCTGGATACAATATTCTTGGTTCGAGGTCCTTCTGTTTAATTACGTTAAATATATCATGCCATTCTCTTCTGGCCTGTAAGGTTTCTGTTGAGAAGTCTGATGATAGTCTGATGGGTTTTCCTTTGTAGCTGATCTTTTTTCTCTCTCTTGCTGCCTTTAATACTCTGTTTTTATCTTTGATCTTTGCCATTTTAATTATTATGTGTTTTGGTGTTGTCTTACTTGGGTCACTTGTGTTGGGGGATCTTTGGACTTCCGTGGACTGAGAGACTATTTCTTTCCCCAGCATGGGAAAGTTTTCAGCAATTATTTCTTCAAAGACACTTTCTATCCCTTTTTTTCTCTTTTCTTCCTCTGGTATTCCTATAATGCGAATATTTTTCCATTTAGATTGGTCACACAGTTCTCTTAATATTCTTTCATTCTCAGAGATCCTTTTATCTCTCTCTGCCTCAGCTTCTCTGTATTCCTGTTCTCTGATTTCTATTCCATTAACAGTCTCTTGCACCTCATCCAGTCTGCTGTTAAACCCGTCGATCGCTTGTCTGATTTCTGCATTGTCTTTCCTCACTTCCCTCACTTCCTCCCTCAGCTCTTGCACATTTCTCTGTAGATCCGTCAGCAGGGTTATGACTTTTATTCTGAATTCCATCCCTTCAGGCTCCTTCTCTGGGGTTGTCTGGGTCTGGAGCTTTGTCTGTACCATATTCCTCTGTGTTTTCATGGCTATAGAAGTGGTTGCTGGTAGTTGCCACGTATATCAGCTGGGCTCCTTAAGACTTTCAAAAGAAAAAAAAAGAAGAAAAAGGAGAAAAAAGAAAAAAGAAAGAAAGAAAAAAAAGAAAAAAGAAAAAGAAAGAGAAGAAAAACAAAACAAAACAAAAAAAACCCCACTGGGAATGGATTCTGTGGGGATGCTGTAAGTGGCGCTGTTGTTCCACTATTCCACAGCTGTGGCCGCACCACTCAGCAGGGCCCTTTATAGCTCTGGCCAGGGTGGGAACAAATGGGAGGCTGTTGATCTCTGTGGGAAGTCTAAGTGCGGCCACCCTTTCCCAGTCGCCAGCTAAGGGGTCCGAAACTCCCCAGGACTCCCAGCCTGCTGGGCTGAGTGTGCCAGGGTGATCTGGCTCCTCCGCTGGGCTCCTGTCTCTTTAAGACCGCTGAAAAAAGCGCGCTCTTTTCTTTTGTTTTTTCCTTCCCTGGAGCTGTCTGCAAGCACCCTGGCGCGTTCCCCACTCATGTCCTGCACCCTCTGTCTCTCCAATCTCTGCTACAGTGTGCGATGTGTGTCAGCGCTCCCCGCATAGATCACCGGGGCTGGTTATTTCACGGGCCTGTACTTCCACTCCCTCCCAGCTCTGAATCCTCTCCTCCTGCTGGTGCGCTGGGGTGGGGGAGTGCTCAGGTCATGCCGGGTCATGGCTCCATATCTTACCCGCCTCGTGGAGTGCCGAGTCCTCTCAGGTGTAGCTGCATGCTGTGCGCTTTCCTGTGTATTCTGGTCTCTCTTTTAGGAATAGTTGTATTTGCTGTATTTTCATAGATATATATAGTGTTGGGAGGAGATTTCTGCCACCCTGCATATGCCGCCATCTTCCCAGAAGTCCTGGTCATCCTATTTAATCTTGGGATTTTGTCTTATGCTGTTTCTTTTCTATTTTCTGGTGAATTTTCTTGTATTGTTTCTTTTCTCTTTTCTTCTCTTCATTCCATCCATTCTACCTTTCTGAAAGTTCTTGTAGACAGATGTGTAACATCTGAATATGTTCTCTATATCTCCACTTCTCTTTCTGTTTTTCCATCTCATGATCCTTTTAGACCACATAAGAATTCCTCTGTTTTATCTTCCAGTTCACTAATCTACTTTTTAGCTATGTCCACTTTGCTGGTCTAGCCCATTTGTTGGTTTTTTACTTTTATTGTGAACAGTTTGTTTCCAAGGACTCTGGCTGATTTTTTACAGATGCTATAGCTGTACTTATTCCAAAGGCTCTAGAAAAGTCCTAGTCTGTTAACTCTATTAACATTTCCTTAGGTATGAACTTTTGTTTGCTGCAATCAGTACCTCCTTTTCATAGTTATTTGTTTTCTGTACATTTTTGGTGAATCCTGTATATATGCTCATTTTTGCATTAGAAAGTCCATGTTAAGATGCTCAATGGAGGGAAAGAGTGGAGTATACTATGGGGCAGGTTTTGCTTCAGCCTGTCCAACAAAAGTGAGGGAGAGCGCCTGCTTTCTCTGTAGGTAGAGTGAACCAGTAGGGAGTACAGTGAAAATCTCCCTCCTAGGTTGTGCTGGCGACCTGGAGCACTGCTCTGCCTGTCTGACTGAAGTGGCCAAGGAATCTCTATTGCCCGCTGCCTACCCTGAGGGGGTCAAATGTAGAAGTGTGGAGGGATTGATTCCCGTCCCTGCGTGATCTCCTGGTGACCCCACCTACTTGCCTTGTCAAGTACTCTTGGCTTCCTTCTGCCCCATATCTGCCAATCTGGAACCCATTTTCAGCAATCTTCCTATAGGGACATTTGTATCTATAGCTTCCTTCATCAATCTGATCTTGAGTACTTTCCATCCTTCAGGGATTCCTCAGCTTCTAATGTGCCAAGGACATCGTTTCCTGTTTTCTGGCTCTGCTTTTATTTTTTAAAGTATATACTCTGTCATTCCTGGGAAGTTTGGATGAAAGGATGAAATTGCTAGTTCTACTTAATCCCTCATCTTGAACCAAAGGGCATATTACATTCTCAATAAAGAGTTGTTGGATGAATTAATAGATTCCAATGTCTCACTGTAAGTTTTATTTTAAGTGCCTACATTTGAAAAACAATTGTTTATTTGATAACTTGGTGACTGATTTCAACATACCTCTTCCCCCATTTTAAGAGAATGCAGAACTTGGCATCAGATGGTAGGCTCTCAGGCCCCAGCTGCATGGCTTTCCCTGCCTTTCCCTATTCTTCTAGATTTTCTAAGGATGGTAAACTGAAAAAAGACCCTATGTTTTTCATTAGTAATAGATGCCCATATGAGCTAATACCCATTGATTGCTCTTAATTTCAAGTTCAACATTGTAACCCTTGCAAAGTATTGGGAAAATTTGGATTCTAGAGAAGAAGATGAGCCTTTGACAACATAAAAAGAAGATGGAACCAGTCTTCTTCCTCCTCTGCCTTTAAAGTACATATAGAGGCTCAGTGATACTGTCTCATTTTTTTGGCATCTGAATGAAAGCCAGGGTACAAACTTCTTTCCTGCACTTCATGCTCACAATCCAGGATGCACTCATAGCCTGCAAATGTACAATGTCTCCTACAGAACATGGAGGGGCCCACACCAAGGTTCAATAGAATAAATCCCTGCCTGGGCTGGGAAGGTGGCTGATGTGGTATCACATAGAACCTAACTGGAGATTGATTCCGCTGGAGAGTCCAGTCCACACCTTCTCAATAATGCAGCCAATTCCCATCAGTCCCCATCCTGTCCTCAATGTCTAGCTATGTTTCATTTCCATGAAGCCTTTCCTGAGGCTTCCTAGCCCATGGGGAATATTTTTTTTTCTTTAAACTCTCTCAGCATTATAGATTGTGTCATTCACTTTGACAACTCAGCTTATAGGATTTTGTACTACTTTTGCCAAAAGTTACAACCAACAACTATGATTATGCAGAATACAGTGTAAGGGAAGGAAAACACTCTCAGAAAAGGAGAATAGTTTACTCACTATGTCCACGCAGCACCCAGCCACCAAGCCCAAGCTCGTTACCCTAAAGATGAACATGAAGTGGTTTGCTCATTGAACAGAACAGCTCTCATTCCCCCAGCAGATCACCAGTACTTAGTGGTTATAGTGGTGGAAACACCCAGAACTTGACACTGCAAGAAATGATTGCCAGTGGTTTACAAGAAACACCAGCAACTAGAAAATGTTGGTGGGTATTCAAGAAGAGGTCAATTTAGGACTAAACCATGAAAAAGAGATGAAATTGTGTTCTGTGACTTCTGTTTTCTAAGGCATAAGAGGGTATTCTTTTAAAGATCTCCATCAAAAGGGTTCAAATGTTTCAGAACTTAAAGGCCATGTAAGAATATCCACTGCAGTAAAATGCAGATACTTGGGGCCCCCCACATCCCTGTTCCATGCTGCACCAGTGCTTAGCCGTTTCCTGACCGTGTCTCTAGTTTCTCAGCTGTAAGTTCAAGGAGGGCAGGGCCATGCTTTCAATTTTTTTCCCTCTCAATGCCTAGCCTAGTGCTGAGCGCATAGGTGCTTATACATATTAGTTAAATGAATGAATGAATGAATCTCAGTTCTGATCCCTTCCTCTGACTTTCATTTTTAGACTCATTGCCTTTCATTATTCTGGAGAAAGATTATAAAGCAGATTTTTAAAGATAATTTTTGAACTAGGAAGCCTTATAAATAAAGTACCACCGCCCCACAGTCCTCCTGACCACCCACCCTTTAGCTTCCTCTCCAGATCCAGCACTACTAGAAGGAAAATCAGTTCTCACCTACAGTGAGTCACATTCCAGGGAACCCTACAAATAGAGGTTGCTGGGGGAAAAGAAAAAATAATACAGAATGCTGATTCTCTTCAAAATGCTTCCTGATTTCTCCAGGACCCAGGCCTTGTGAGCCCAGCTCCTGAGGGGCCCTCATCCCTCCACCACCCACCGAGTGGACGTAACTCAGAGTCCACTCTTTAGCTCACAGCCCTGCTGCATGCTTGGATGCTTACCTCCAGACCCACAAGCAGCTGCAGGCCCTTTGTCAGGTAGGTAGGAGAAAGAGGGTAAGAGGTTACCATCAGTGCTGCAGGGGGAGGCACCCTCAGTTGTTCTGATTAAGCCAGCCATGGAGGACTCTGCCACAGAAGGCTTTTTTTGCAGGGACTAACCCCATCTGCCTCATTTCATGCCCTCCTTACACAACACTGAGCAAAAGTCATCATAAAAGGGAGATGCGGAGGGACAGAGAATGTATGTGAATCACCTAGACAGGAGTGACACTCATTTGGAAGCCCACGCTCCTGTGGACCTTCCATATAAATGCAGACAGACCGGCTCGTAGGCACTTCCCTTGTTCACTGTTTATATCCCCACCAACAGCAAAACCTAATTCAAACAGAGAATTAGACTTGAAAGAAATGGTCTCCCCAAGCCCGGCTGGCTTAGCCCCATTGCCCCACAGGTCCACATTTCCCGTCACTCCAGGAGACCTCACCCTTTTTTGAAGACTTCTAGAGCAACAGCTACAATCTTCCTCCTTTCCAAACCCTGACTCCTAGCAAGAAGTGCTGACATGGGTCTAACCTAAACCACTCCCACTTATGGCAGAAGGTCCCTTCAAGTTGCTTGGCTCCCAATAAGGCCAGAAAATATCTGGCCTCTGCTCTGGAAATACACAGTGTTAGGAGGGAGGAAAAGGGCATTTTCGTTAAGGTCAGTCTTAGAACCAGTTCCCCGCATGAGGTCCTCCCTCTATCATGATGCTTAGCTTCTTCGTAGATAAAACTTACGACCCCTAACTCTGCCAAGCCCCTGGCCCAACCCCATTTCTTAGCAAATTTTCAGAAAGCCAACCTCAAAACCTCTGACATGGAAAAAGGTGTCCAAAAAGAGAATCTGAGGCACAAAATCCGTCCCCCTTCAGCCTCTGGCCCTCCATGTACATCACACACCCACAGGATGTGGAAGAGAGGGAGCTTAACAATCAAGAGTGTTCGGGGGGCTGCCTGCCCCTACCTCTCCTCAAGAATCAGCAGCCAGAGTGGGCCCACCAGCTGCTGGGACCTGGTAGTGAGGAAAATTTGTCTTACAGGTGTGGCTGGAAGAAACAGTTCATTCTGGGGGTCTTGCAGAATAACAGATTGGGGTGGGGGCAAGGGACAAGTCTGCAGAATGCTTGCAATCTATGTCCACTTCTGTTAGAGATTAAAAGCAATGGACACCCCAGTAATGTTGAAAAACCCAGGAGACAAGAGCTTTCTGTACACATAAGGACTCTACGGGGCCCAGGGCTAGCAAGCCAACTCAACCCAGGTCTTCAGGCAGAGGAAACTCCCAGGGATCCCTCGGGCTAAAACCTGGCAGGTTCACTCATGCACTAATGAAAAGTGATATTCACAGACTCTCTGACATATCTGAAAACTCACTTTAAAACAAAAGCTAAAACCGGTTCAGTGGCACAGGTCAGTCCTTGCCTGACAGTCCCTGGGGTAAGCGTCCACAATGCTCCCAGCCAACCAAAACAAGAAGCGATACATTTCCTCCAGGCCTTTACTCTGCACCTCCCCTCTCAAATTTCCTCTGCTCCCCCACCCCCAATGCCACCCCTCATGGCCACCACCACCCTGGTACATAAAAGACAGCCCAAGACCCTCCACAGCCACTAGGTTTGATTTGCACAAAGTCAGATGAGGACCAGCTCCTCACATGAGACTGCCCTTCTCAGAGATCAGGCGGCTGCAATACCTGGATGAGAGAAACCTGTGTGATGAGAGGGATGCCACTCTACCAGCGACCCTGCCCTCAAGGGGCTTATAATCTGATGAACTGACATCCCCTCCTTCCAGGAGGAACAGAAAAATAAACAAGAATGCAAGTATTATAGCCAAATAAGTAGTGAGAGTAAGAACTCAAATACCACCTGGATAGGATTCCATGTGTAAATTTGTTCATTCTGCAAATGTTTATTGACAGCCTGGGATTCCTGTGGCATTATGCAAGGTAGTAGGATATAAAGATAAGTAAGACATGATCCCAACACTGGAGGGGACACCTGGCACGGGAACAGCACTTGAGAGAGGAGGTAACTGCAGGACAATGAAGTGAGGGCCTTGACAGCAGCGTGAAAGGGCTGCTAGGGAAACACGCAGGTGCAATAAGTAGCGTTGTGTGCTCAGGAGAAACTTCCAGCAGGTGAGGTCTGAGAAGAACCCTAAACGATTAGGAGGGGTTAGTCACACAAGGAGGAGGAAGGTGCTGGGGTGGGCGTGGGTGCTGCAGACAGCGTGAACTGGGTGGGGAGGAGGAAGGGAAGCATTGCGTCTTCTGGGAAGGACAGCAGCCCAAGAGTGTTGGAGCAGAGGACACTGGTGAAAAGCTGACCTACTGGCAAGGAATAGAGTTGTGGGAACCTAGAGAGGAAATGGTTGGTTCTATTTGCTATGTGACTATAGGGACCAGGACACTTTGGTAGAGATAAAAATATAAAATATGAAAACAAAGACACATACACCTTACTTCATTTTATCCTCACGGCACCCATGAAGTAGGCATATTTCTCTCATTATAGACCTAAGAACACAGACGCTCATAGAGGTTAAGTAACTTACTCCAAGTCACACAGCAAAAATACTGGCAGGATTTGAACACAAGTCTGAGTCCCATTCATCATGCTCATAATTGCCTCTGGTGTGAAGGGCCTTGGACACCCTGCTAAGGAGTTTGGACTTTATCCTGAAGGCACTGGGGAAGCCCCGAACATTTGTAAGCAGGAGAACAGCCAGCGGGAGCAGATGTGCACCTTTAGGAGTTCCTTCTGGCAGCTGCGTGGAGAACGGATGGGGGAGGCCCGCAGACCACGGCGGGGAGAGCAAGTGAGAAGACTGCTGCCTGAATCCGAGCAAGAGACAGGGGGTTCTAGAGTCCAGCCATGTCTGCAGAGAAGATGAGAAGGATGAATCTCACGACATTAAGAAGGTGGAATCAGGGAGACTCAGCGACAGGGATATAAGCGAGGATGAACCCCCCAAGATGCGGGGGAGCCGAGGGAGCCCCATTGGACTGAGCTGGAGCCGTGTCTCACGGAAGGTTAATGTGGCCAGTCGGGCAGGTGCAGACAATAGTTACCAAGATAGAAACTAGAGAAGAAGGTGCAGGTTGGGGGTGAGGAAGGGATGCAGCCGTGGGACAGCCAACAGGAGAGATGCCAGTGCAGTGGTGACCTGGGGTTCCTGGCTGGGGCTCGTCCCAAGGGCAGTCATCAGCGCCACGAGGGCACATGAACCCTGAAGAGAGTCCACTTGCCGGAGGAGGATGTGGTGATCGGGAGTGGCAGAGGGCAGACACGCAACTCAGGTGATGAGCAGAGGAAGATCTCAGGGAAGAGGCTGAAAAAGACTATCTAGGGAGACAGAAGGAAAACCAGGAGGCAGCCCTGTCAGGGAAGTCAAGGCAGGAGGGCATTTGGGGGTGAAGCAGCCAGTAGCATCCCACTGGGGAGCCCTCCCGGGGTGGGAGGCCTGAGAAGAATTGTCCTTTGGGCTTTACGATACAGAGGTCGGCAATGATTTCCACCAAATGTTTGAGGAAGGGGGTCTGTGAAAGCCATGAGTGCAGTCTGTGCTACAGAGGCAAGAAATGCAGACAATACTGACAGGAGCGTGGACTGTCAAGAGAGGCAGGGGCCGCAGGGCCGTGTTTTCATAGGGACCCAGGGTTGAAAGGCAATTTTGTTTTATTTTTATTGGAAGGGCCAGGAGCATGTTTAAATGCTAATGGGAAAGAGCTGGCTGCAGGGAAAGGCCTTAGGCTGTGAGTAAAGGACCATGAATGGAATAAGCTCCCTAAGGAATAGGGAGGGGTGCAACTCCGAGCTGTGGGGACTTCCCCACCTTAGCTTGATTCCTAAGTAAGAGCCCTCTGCCTCTGGCAAAGGAGGAGTGGGCAGGAGGGGTCAGAGAGTGAGAAAGGGCCTCCCACTAGAACTTTCCTTTTACCTTGAAGTAGATGGGGCAGTAGCTGGGGGTTGGGGTGGGGAGGGCCCGCTAGCAGGGAAGAAAGCTTGAGGAGACAGGTGAGGGTTTGGAACAGCTGCTGTGGGGGCAGGACAGAAAGCAGCTGGGGCCAGGGAAGGCTGAAGCAGCCCCAAGTATGAAGCAGAGGTTGGAAACCCTGTGCTACTCTAAATGCAGGAGCTTGGATGACTGTCAGCCGCTCTGGGTCACCCCAGCCTGAGCAGCAACCCCAAGTATGAAGCAGAGGTTGGAAACCCTGTGCTACTCTAAATGCAGGAGCTTCAGTGACTGTCAGCGTCTCTGGGTCACCCCAAGTGGGAGCCAAGAAGCTGTCCTGCTCGCTTGTGTCAAGGTTGGCTCCTCGGTGAGGGCTGACATGGGCAGACAAGGAGGCAAAGGAGGTGAAGTATTGCAGGAGTGGCTGACAGGATTGGTCCTGGGGAAGCAGGTGACAATCCAGGGGACTTACTGGGAGCCCTGGAAGGAAATGGAAAGACTAAGTCCTTGATGCCGAATGAGGCCTTGAGGGTATGAGGCAGGGGACTGCAAGACAAGACACCAGGGTGCAAGAGGCACGGCAGATGGGCTTTAAGGCAGGACAGTTCTGTGTAGTGAGGAGGACGAGGGTGAATTAAACCAGCGTGACTTGACAGAGATTCACGATCAACCAGCGCCCAGGCCCCCAACAGGCATGTCCAGCAAGGTTCCATTCCAGGAGCCTATCCGGGAGATGGCACCACAGACTCAGACTCCACAAGGCTGCCTGGCAACAACTGGCACGCGTCAGTCTCCAGGGCCATGTCTGTAAGGTGAGTGAGGGGCAGACAGGAAGGAGAGGCCTCCAGTCAGAGGCCACCCTCCCTGGCATGGGATCCTCCCCCTCCTGCCCCAGGGCTTCCTCTTTTCATATCCTGCCAGCTCTTGGCTTTTGACTTTTGCCCCCAAAGCAACACACAGACTTGGTTTCTGACTCTAAGCCTTGGTTTACCCCATGTCGATTCTGGCATGGCTGCTGGTGCCTCGAATGGGGTTCATTCTTCCCCAGCCCTTTCTCAAGGACAAGCTTCTAGGACACAGCCCCACCTGCCGGACTTCAGGCCTAGCCCTGGCTGGAACAGGGTCTTCCCCGGCCTGGCAGCCTCACTAACCCCCTGCGAGGTGAGGATGAGACAAGCACCTCGGGGTGGGCATGCCACTCCAGTCCCCTCCCCATCATCACAGCCAAGCAGTTGATTCCCCAGGGGGCCTGCACCCATGGCCACCTGCCATGAGCTGCTCCTGCCCTCCCTCCAGCCCCCAGGAGCTAGCCTGATAATTACAGCTCTCAAAACTCAAGCATTCTGTGTCAGATCCCGTGCTGGAAATACACCGTCCCTTGGACTTCCCAAACAACTTGAAGTGGGCATCTTGCTAACCTTACAGTTGAGGAAATGAAGGCTCAGAGAAGTTAAGTAACTTGTCCCAATGTCACACACCTTGCAAATGGCAGAGCACAGATTCAAAGCTAGGCCTTTCTTTTACCAAGCTAGGTGCCTCAGTCTTCTCTCGAAGGAAGGCTCAGACTCAAAGACCAAGTCTATGGGTGGCGTTGGGGCAGAAGCCAAAAGCCAAAATTCATGTTTTCATTTACATTGATCCATTCATTCATCAAACATTTAAGCATTAAGCACTTAGAAGGCTCAAATGCTACTTCAGGATTTAGAAGTAAATCTTTATAATGTATTAAGTTTAGCATAAAAAGGGAAAGGTTCAGATGAGCTGGGGTGGCAGAAAGCAGGACGTTGTGGGCTCCGTTTCTTATGACAATCTGCAGATCATCTCCTGTAGCCAGAAAGAGGGCTGCCAGCCTTTCCAGTCACCTTTTCTTGTTCTCACCTACAGACCAAAAAAGGCCAAGTGGGTAGGACTGAGGCAGCACCTTCTGAGCCTAGCACTCCCTGAGGCTGACCAGGAGCTCTGACTCCAGAAACAGAACCAAGGGCATCGATGTCTCTCCCACGCCCACACAGAGGCTTTTGGGATCTTTTCAAAGCACCCCCAGTGCTTCATGATTTTTACTGCCAGGATGAAAGTTCAGAGAAGCCCAGTCTTAGGAGAACTGGTATTTCCTCGCTCAACACCTCCGCCCAGCACACATCCACACACACGCGTGCCCTCCCACAAACAGTCTCCTTCCACACAGGACAAGAGGCTGTTACCCCCGCTGCAGCTGAATGGACCAGGGTGGGCATCTGTCTCGAGGACAGCCCCTTCCCTGTCCGGTCAGTGGTCAGGATGTGGCCTGGCATGAAAGCGGCTACTGGCATGGGCCATAATGAAAATGATTCAACTTCATTCTCTCCAGAAGCTTGCATGTGGGAGGAAAGGTAGCTGGTACTGGAATTAGAAGCTAAGAGACACAGAGAGAGAAGCAGAGAAGCCAGAAGCAAGCAGAAGCCATGAATAGGCAGAAACCCATCATTGGGGGAGTGACCAGGCCAGTGCAGGCAGAGACAAAGGAGCAGAGAGCCGAGCGGTGGGATTTCCGAGGTTCCTCCTGCTGCAGAGCAGAGGGGTCACCAGCTCCCTACAGCTGCCCGAGGTGAAGAACCCTGTTCCTTGCTCCCACAAGCCAATCTGCCCTCAGTGTTTATAGACCCTTGAGGCTTGCTGGCCTCCCAATTTCCAGAAGTATCCTTACAATAAGTCCCCATTACCCAAAGTAACCCAAGAGGGTCTCTGCGGTCCCAAGAGAGCCTAACACATGGGCTCTTTACACCTGTAAGGAAGAGCACGTGGAGAGGCGCAGGGAGCATGGTGAGTCACCAGGCTCAGGCTCTCGACACTTTTTTCACTGCATTCTGCCCTTCTCGTGGCTGACAAAGCCCAGCAGGCAGCCGGGTCCAGGTGGAGGCCCGGGTCACGGACTTGGCTTCCTATCCAATGGCTATCAGCACAATCATGGACACTCCCCACGACCTCCATTGTGACCGCTTGTTTTCCTATGAAGAAACACCCTTCCTTCTGCACCCCAGCCCACACTCAACTTGATTCTAGTCTCCCAGAACCCAAGACCCGCGTCACCATCTCTTCATTTTCAACCCTGGGACTCCACCAAGTGTGCCCCCACCATGGAAAGCAACTGCAGGAAAGCAGGGGTCTTCCCTTTAAGCATATCTTTTCCAGTAGCAGGTTCGAACTCAGGACTTTAAAAATTCCTACATGTTTACTTTAAAGAGCAGGCCCAGTGTCCCAAAGCCTGCGGCAAGTCAGAGCCTAGGGTCCCTTGAAGTAGCCTGAGAGCGGAACTAGCACTTTAGACCTAAGGAGCGGATCCAAATTCACCAGATTGGCGTTTGGCTGCGAGAAGGCTTTAGTTCTCTCTCCCCATGCCCGAGGCTCCCTCTGAAACTGCCCCGGGACACCACGGCCACCAGGTGGTTCCTAAGGGCACATGATTCCCTCATTCCAAGGGATACTGTTATCAGAGGGATGCTCACAGCACACCGGCCCCATTTCCTCCATCCAGAAAACTCCCGTGAATAGTCAGGGCCCGCAGCGCTTCCCAACCACATCACAGTGTACGGCCCAGGCAGATCTCCCACTCGCTGAGGAAATAAAGACCAAATGACAGGAGGGGCGGGCTTAAACCGGCCTCCCTCTCCAGTGGGCCCCTCCCCTGCAGTAGCTGAGCGTGCTGTTCTCAGCCCTCCAAGAACCACATTGAGACTTTTGGAAAAATAACAAATGTTAGTGCAACTGGTGCATTTGCTGTGCTCTCTCAGATGCCCTGGGGACCCTCTGAAGTGCCTCTGTCGCCGAGGTGCAGGGGATGTTTGCCTTTCTGCGGTTCTCTGGCTTCCCTGGTAACTGAGCCATCCACATGCAGTATCTTTCCACTTAACTGAAATACAGCACCAGAGCTTTTAAAGTTTCTTTAAAAGTTTGGCAATTTTGAAATAAGTTTATTTTTTCAAGTTTATTTTGTGACCCATTCCTTGGGATTCTTAAATGGAACATTCTGAAAATAGCGTCACCTTTTCATGACAACTTGCTGGGGTCATTAGTACAACAGCCACTGTTACACACGGAGGTGGCGTTCCTCCCGAGTGCAGGGACCATGTCTTAAGTCATCTGGGTACCCGGCAGCACTGAGGTCAGCCTGCAGCCGCATCGGGGACCATCTGCATTAGCGGGAAGTCACTGACAAGAGCCCACAGAGGTTCTCTATCTGCGGCAGGCAGGGTGGCTCCAGGTCTCTGCTCTGTGAGGAGAGCCTCCCTTTGCAGCTGATTCCTGTCTTGCTGTCTGTCATCAGTTTGACAGATCTCGATGCTCTCTTTTTTTAAACACCTCTTATTGAGATATAGTCCACATATCCTAAGATTTACCCTTTCCGTGTGGTTTTTAGTATAGTTGGTGTGACTGCCACTTCTGTGCCAATCACACCTTGAGCCTCTCTCTACACTTCTCACCTTCTAGGTAAGATACAGTCCTGGCGTGGTACATGCTTACTGCTAATATTCAACCCAGAGAAAGGCCCTGCCTTCCTAAACTGTCCCCCAGATCACCAGACACAAGCCCAAATTCTATAAATTCTTTCCAACACCCTCTTTATTGGTGGGCATGTCCTTGTTGCAACAGACAATAAACCCAACTTTGTTCAACTACAGATGTGTTCCTGGTGGCTTTTAACTGGAGAATGTGGTCAGAAGTGTAAACTTGAACTGAGAGTCAGCAGAAATCCTCACGTCCTTGAACCAAGAAACCCTTCCTCGGTGTACACATCTGAAACCTCTTTGCATCTCTGCCCAGCTCTGTGTGGCCCAGAGCTAAGAGGTAAGCTCAGGATGAACTGAGTTCAGTATTTCCTTAAGGCCCTTCAGCTTTGAGGTGATGCTTCTAGAAATGAGGTACCATGAGACATCTCGTTTCCCTGATCAGATCCGGATGCTCCCAAGTGAAACTTGTCTAACCTTCTAACAACTGGTCCTGTGTCTGCCTGTCTAATGTCTTAAGTATTATTTGTAGGATGGAAAGTTTGATAGGAAAAGCATAGACACAGGCCCAAGAAGTCTATCCTGGGGCTGCTTTCTGGGGCTGGAGTTGGTGGGGCAAGGAATTCAAGACATCTCCTCAGATGGCTTTCATTTGGGACAAACTTCACCCCAGCTCACCATTTCAAAACCTTATTAAGGCTTCTTCCCGAATCTTGCCTTCGTGTTGTTCGGGGTAACTGCTGCTTTCTTTAAAGTTTTGTCTGTCCGGGATCTGGAGGATTTTGGGCTGGCCCCTAATTGGTGGCAATCCGCCTTTGGCCTTTGACCAAGCTCCAGAGGCGCCGGTAGTCTCCTTACGCACGGTTCTAGTTTGGTCGGGGTCGTCTTAATCTAAAGTGAAACTCCCCTGGGCCAAACATCTGCTCCTTTCATTTCCCCTAGCGTGCTACCTCATCTCCTTATTTCTCTAACACAATTTAAGAGGCAATTTGCAATTGCCATGGCCACACGGGGGAATTCTGACATGAACAACATCGTTCATGTGAGAGGTTCCAAACAGAGAGCGAAGCAACCCTCATGAAAGGCTTGTCTTGTCTCAAACAGAAATCATTCTGTTTACTATAAGAGACACAACCTCTCCTCCTTTGTTCCCATACTTCGGGGTTATTAAGTGCTGGCTTCCTGATCACACCACTCGGTAAAATTGCTAAGGGCCCAGCTACTGTCCAAAATAGGGCAGTGGCACTCGCTTTCAAGTGCATTTGTCAGAATCTGTTTTTCTATATCCACTCTTGTTTTTTTAACCTCTCTTTACACAAGGAAATCTCCTTAGCCTTCCAGTAATAATCTCATACTTATTGGAAGCCAGATTTCCCTAATTGTTTTGTTTCTATACCTATATTATCCCTATTTGGGAAACTAAAGATAACTGGTCAAAAACATCACTCAGCTGCTGTTGTGTGCATTCCAGGAATATCTGTAGCAGCCTGATAAACTGTCAAAAATGTATAAAAAGGAAGTTATTCAGTTGTGTTTCTTTTTATGGAAACTGTATTTCCAAAATAGTCTTTATTTTTTCTTCTGAGATAGTCTCTTTTTATTAGTGGGATTATAGGAAAAGGTTTTAGCTCCAAGATAGAGAGTCCTGGACTTGGTTCACAGTCTTTAAAAAAATTTAATTTACCATATAAATAATGTCAGCACAATAATTTTGCTTTCAATGGAGCCATGGTTCAAATTCCCATTATTCGAACTTCCCAAGTTTTGTACACTGGTTTTATGACGTAAATTAGGCTATTTCCATAACATTTTTAGAAATGAAAATTACATGTGCAGGGACTTCTGTGAAGATGGCAGCATGAGCAGGGTGGCAGAAATCTCCTCCCGAAAACATAAAGATTTGTGAAAATACAACAAATACAACTATTCCCAAGAGAGACCAGAAGATACAGTACAATAGCCAGGCTACAGCTACATCTGAGATAACTCAGCGCCTCACGAAGCGGGTAAGATACAAAGCCATGACCCAGCGGGACCCGAGCACGCCCCCACCCCAGGGCACCAGCGGGAGGAAAAGAATCAGAGTGGGGAGGGAGTGGAAGCACACCAAATTAAAACAGATCAAACAATATATGGAGACAAATGGCAATGACAGCACAAACCCCCAAGTTCTGTGGGACGCAGCAAAGGCAATTCTAAGAGAAAAGTATATTGCAATCCAGGCCTACTTAAAGAACAAAGAACAATCTTAAATGAATACTCTAAAGTCACAATTATTTAAAATGGAAAAAGAAGAACAAATGAGGCCCAAAGACACCAGAAGGAGGGACATAATGAAGATTGGAGAAGAAATAAATAAAATTGAGAAGAATAAAACAATAGAAACAAATCAATGAAACCAAGAGCTGGTTCTTGGAAAAAATAAACAAAATAGATAAACCCCTAGCCAGACTTATTAAGAGAAAAAGGGAATCTACACACATAAACAGAATCAGAAATGAGAAAGGTAAAATCATGACAGAACCCACAGAAATACAAAGAATTATAAGAAAATACTATGAAAATCTATATTCTAACAAGCTGGAAAACATAGAAGAAATGGACAACTTCTTAGAAAAATACAATCTTCCAAGACTGACCAAGGAAGAAACAGAAAACCTAAACAGACTAATTACCAGCAACAAAAATTGAATCGGTAGTCAAAAAACTACCCAAGAACAAAACCCCCGGGCCAGATGGATTCACCTCTGACTTTTACCATACATATAGAGAAGAAATAATACCCATTCTCCTTAAAGTTTTCCAAAACATAGAGGAGGAGGGAATACTTCCAAACTCATTCTATATAGCCAGCATCACTCTAATACCAAAACCAGGCAAAGACCCCACCAAAAAAGAAAATTACAGACCAATATCCCCATGAACATAGACACAAAAATACTCAACAAAATTTTAGCAAACCGAATTCAAAAATACATCAAGAGGATCTTAAACCATGATAAAGTGGGATTCATTTCCAGGATGCAAGGATGGCACAATATTAAAAAGTCCATTAACATCATCCACCACGTCAACAAAAAGAACAAAAACCACATGATCATCTCCATAGATGCTGAAAAAGCATTGGACAAAGTTCAACACCATTCATGATAAAAACTCTTAACAAAATGGGTATAGAGGGCAAGTGCCTTAACATAATAAAGGCCATATATGACAAACCCACAGCCAACATCATACTTAACAGTGAGAAGCTGAAAGCTTTTCATCTAAGATCAGGAACAAGACAGGGATGCCCACTCTCCCCACTGTTATTCAACATAGTACTGGAGGTCCTATCCACGGCAATCAGACAAAACAAAGAAATGCAAGGCATCCAGATTGGTAAAGAAGAAGTCAAATTGTCACTATTTGCAGATGACATGATACTGTATATAAAAAACCCTAACGACTCCACTCCAAAACTACTAGAACTAATATCTGAATTCAGCAAAGTTGCAGGATACAAAATTAATACATAGAAACCTGTTGCTTTCCTATACACTAACGATGAGCTAACAGAAAGAGAAATCAGGAATACAATTCCATTCACAATTGCATCAAAAAGAATAAGATACTGAGGAATAAACCTAACGAAGGAAGTGAAAGACCTGTACCCTGAAAACTGCAATACACTCATAAGAGAAATTAAAGAGGACATTAACTAATGGAAATTCATCCCATGCTCTTGGCTAGGAAGAATAAATATTGTCAAAATGGCTATACTACCTAAAGCAATCTACAGATTCAATGCAATTCCTACCAAAATACCAAGAGCTTTCTGCAATGAACTGCAACAAATAGTTCTAAAATTCATATGGAACCACAAAAGACCCCGAATAGCCAAAGGAATCCTGAGAAAGAATAATAAAATGGGGAATTATGCTCCCAGGCTTCAAGCTCTACTACAAAGCTACAGTAATCAAGACAATTTGGTACTGGCAGAAGAATAGACCCACAGACCAGTGGAACAGAATAGAGAGCCCAGATATTAACCCAAACATATATGGTCAATTAATATACGATAAAGGAGCCATGGATATACAGTGGGGAAATGACAGCCTCTTCAACAGCTGGCATTGACAAAACTGGACAGCTACATGCAAGAGAATGAAACTGGATTATTGTCTATCCCCATATACAAAAGTAAGTTCGAAATGGATCAAAGACCTCAGTGTAAGTCATGAAACCATAAAACTCTTAGAAAAAAACATAGGCAAAAATCTCTTGGATATAAACATGAACAACTTCTTCATGAACATATCTCCCTGGGCAAGGGAAACAAAAGCAAAAATGAACAAGTGGGACTATATCAAGCTGAAAAGCTTCTGTACAGCAAAGGACACCATAGGTAGAACAAAAAGACATCCTACAGTATGGGAGAATATATTCATAAATGACGTATCCGATAAGGGGCTGACATCCAAAATATATAAAGAACTCACACACCTCAACAAACAAAAAGCAAATAATCCAATTAAGAAATGGGCAAAGGATATCAATAGACACTTCTCCAAAGATGAAATTCAGATGGCCAACAGGCACATGAAAAGATGCTCTACATCGCTAATCAGCAGAAAAATGCAAATTAAAACCACAATGAGACATCACCTCACACCAGTAAGGATGGCCACCACCCAAAACAGAAACAATAACTAATGTTAGCGAGGATGTGGAGAAAGGGGAACCCTCCTACACTGCTGGTGGGAATGTAAATTAGTTCAACCATTGTGGAAAGCAGTATGGAGGTTCCTCAAAAAACTCAAAATAGAAATACCATTTGACCCAGGAATCCCACTCCTAGGAATTAACTGTAAGAATGCAGCAACCCAGTTTGAAAAAGATATGTGCACCCCTATGTTTATTGAGCACTATTTACAATAGCCAAGAAATGGAAGCAACCTAAGTGTCCATCAGTAGATGAATGGATAAAGAAGAGGTGGTACATATACACAATGGAATATTATTCAGCCATAAGGAGAAAACAAATCCAGACATTTGCAACAACATGGATGGAGCTAGAGGGTATTATGCTCAGTGAAATAAGCCATAGGGAGAAAGACAAGTATCAAATGATTTCACTCATATGTGGAGTATAAGAGCAAAGAAAAAAACCGAAGGAACAAAACAGCAGCAGACTCCCAGAACCCAAGAATGGACTAACAGTTACCAAAGGGAAAGGGACTGGGGAGGATGGGTGGGAAGGGAAGGACAAGGGGAAAAAGGGGCATTATGATTAGCAGACGTAATGTTGGGGGGGGCACAGGGAGGGCTGTACAACTCAGAGAAGACAAGTAGTGACTCTATAGCATCTCACTACACTGATGGACAGTGACTGTAATGGGGTTGGTGGGGGGGACTTGATGAAGTGGGGAATTTAGTAACCATAATTTTGCACATGTAATTGTAGATTAATGATACCAAAAAGAACAAATTACCTGTGCATACACATAAAGTTATATTCAGCTAAACAGAATCACAATAATGGCTTGTTTGGGGAATGTGCACAGAGCCTTGAGATTCTAGTTCATGTGTGTCACCCACTGAGTATTACCATACTTTGACCCCCCTCTTTTCTCAATATGAGCTCCTTACTTTCTTCTTATTATTTTTGACTCCCTGTGATCTTCTGCCACTTGAGAAAAATAAAAAACTCTTGTGTTTTGCTCCAGCATCGGCTAGTGCTCTGACTTTTAACTGCTTTTTGACAAAATTTAATAACCCACACTTAAGAAGGTAGATATCCTTCTGTAGGTCCCTTCTGGTCCTAAGCTTCCCTCACATAATTCATTCCAAACTTGAATCTTCAAAAATTGAACCTTGACCCCACTTCAGCAAGATGCTTCTTCTGAGGTTATAACACCCCTATCAGCAAAGCTGAGCCCCTCAGGAATGGGAACTATTAGTGGGGTGTCTTCCAGCTACAAGAGTCCGTCTGTTCTTGCTTTGAAGAGGTAGCAAATATTCATCAGAAATATCAGCTTTGTAGGAGCTATTTGACTCAAAGAATCTGCCCACCTTGAAGAATAAAATATTGGCTCAGTCCTGCTTTATGAAATGATGCTTACTGTTCCAATACACAGTCTATGCCCCCCGAGGGGACTACTTCTTGGGTGGACATCAGGGTCACACACACCTGCCGATACACAAATCTGCCCTTTTATTCAGAACAGCTCTTAGAGACTCTCTGATGTTTCCAATAACCAT
Source organism: Phataginus tricuspis (assembly GCA_029783875.1). Taxonomy (NCBI): domain Eukaryota; kingdom Metazoa; phylum Chordata; class Mammalia; order Pholidota; family Manidae; genus Phataginus; species Phataginus tricuspis. Next base: position 6,235,906 of record JAQQAC010003801.1, read on the forward strand.
CCTCTACTGGATGAAGTTTCCCTGAGAAGTAGACTTTGAAACCTCCAAGAGAGGCCAAGCACAGAGTACTCCAGTTTCCACAGGAAGGGTTAATACAATCAATCAACCAGAGAAAGGAGGCCAAATCTGTCTCTGACCCTAACAGACACCATAAATGACAGCAACTTGTGCACTAGAAATTCAGTTCAGCAGATCAGTTTAAATTTCATTAGCCAGAGCTGGCTAATCATGAATAAACACACAGCCCTGAATTTCTTCTTAGGTAGTCAAAGAGAAATGTTTATTATAGAAAACACACCTTGCTAGCTGTCTGTCAGTGGCACAGAACAGGTAGAAGAGTATGCAAAAGAGAAAGCCACCTGGCCATCCAAAGCAGACCCAGGTGGATTTGGGGACATGTTTTCATTGTCCGAGTTTTATGATCTAGGCCCCTCACCCTTTTGCTGATGGACTGTGTTGCAGTTGGTTGAAATATTCTGCACAGGGTCTTAGATGCTACTAGGTAGCCATTATCAAGTCACAGGAACCAATGACCCACCCTGCAACCGAGGAGTCAGAAGAAGATTGACGCCTAGTCCTCCTGCACACTGCATTCTCTGGATACCCTCCTGAGCCGGATCAGCAAATATTCATCAGTGAGCATGATCTGGATGCCAAAGACTAATGTCCTATGGCCTGACTCTATCTCCATTGCCAAAAGAAAAGTCTTCCGCTGGAGGATATTGACACATAGTCTGTTTTTAGAAAAGAAAACAGAGGCTCTCAGAAGTTAAGTGACTTGCCCAGATTCACACTGCTAAGGTACAGCAAAGCCAGAACTTGAACTCAGGTGGTAAGACCTGGCCAGGAATCTGAGCAAAATGGCATCCTGTTGAGTCGCCTTCCTCTGCACCAATGAGAGGGAAGAGAAACTTGCGGACCATCACACCAGCCATGCCAGAGCTGCCAGCAGCCTCCCTCAGTCCCATAAGCCCACAGAATGTCGGAGCTCAGAGAAACTTTAGAGACCTTTTGGTGTAACCCCTTAGTGTATAGAAGAGGAGACTCAGGCACAGGGAGGAAAATTGACTTGTTCAAGGTCACCAAGCAAATCAGTGGCAAAATCCAGGCTTGATCCAAGATCACCAGTGCTGGGCACCACGACATGCTGCCCCTCATCCACAGCAGGTGCCTTCACCCCTCCTGTCCCTGGAACATCTCATTGTTTGCTGTTTTGGTGGCCTGGCCCTTAGGAAAAAGCATCTCCACACTGGGGGACCACTTCCTCCCTGTTGGCCAAGTGGAATTTCTCTTGGTATTTCAGTCAGAAGCACCATCTAGATTTCTTAAGTGTCTGAGGCTATCTTGGCCACAGATATAAATTAAGAAAGCATTCGACTCCCGTGTACACATGCATAGTTATTCGCGCTCACTAGAGAGTGGGAAGCAGCAAGAATGACATCGGCAGGAGAGCAAGCCGAAACTGCTGTTCCCGTTAAACATTCTTGAGTCGTCCTTAAATCCACCCATGCAATCTAAGTTCATTCTCAAAACTGAGATTCCAAATTTCAGGGTCTGTTTAGAGCCAGTCATGCTACTCCCCTGCTCAAAAAGAGCTTCGATTACTCCCTCTTCCTTCAGAATAGTCACAAATCCTTAATCCATCATCCAAGACTACCTGTGGTCTGGTTGCAATCCACCTCTAGTGCCAACACCCACTATTACCTCCCCAGGAATGCAGCCTGCCTCCAACAGGTAACTGAGGTATAACTGCCCCTCTTTCTGAGCCCCAGGTCTGTTCTCTCGACAAACCAAGTACAGATACTAGGTATAGGTCTTCTCTCCCCTAAGGGTGGGGTCTCCTTAGTTTTATTTTTGTTATCCCCGCCTGGCAGAGAGCCTGCACATGAAAAGTCTTAATGGAGTAAATGAATGAATGTATTGCTTGGAAAAATTCACATTCATCCTCCCCCTCCATGTCTGGGAAGAAATCAACTACTACTGAGGAGAAAGCAGATAATGTCTTGAGATTTTCTCAACAAACTATAAACAGAAAGCTCAAATGAGATAGCAAGTTGAAGATAAAGCACAACACTGCTTTATTTTTAGGATTTTTTTTTCTTAAAGACATGACACTACAGAAAAAGAAATGCAATAGATCAGGAGTGGAGAAGATAATGTCAACTATCTTTGTGGTTTATATGCACTTTTTAACCACAATTCACGGCCGGGAAAACAAAAGAATGTCTTTGCCTGTGTAATTTTGTTCTCTTCCTTTATTGCTTTAAATAGGCAAGGTGCGGTTTGCATTCCTTTTCTCCCTAATGTTGCTGCTTTGTGTTGCTGAACAAAAATAATTCACTGATCATATTGCCCTCAAAGGTTGTTAAAGGCTCCCTCAGCCCTGTATGTTCTGTGATAAAGCAGCAGGTGGTGGGTCTAGTTGCATTCAACACCAGGTAATATCGGTATCCTTTAACCTCACTATGAGAATCTAAAGCCAGAAGGATTATCTTGTACACACAGCTGCTCTAGGCAAGAGTGCACACCAACGTCCCCGGAGAACTGAGATCAGCGCCACCACTGCTGCAGGGTGATGACAGCCCTTCACAGTTTACGAATCTTTCTCCTGGTTATTTTCCCTCTTAATCATTAAAAGCATTCTGTAAGATAGGTGTTACTTTCCAGAGTGCAGCTAAGCACGTTCGATGGCTTGTCCTAGAGCGCAGGACTTGTTAGACTAAAATTTAAATCCAGTGCTTTTTCCTCTGCTGCAGCATACCTCCCCTAGAGTTTTAGGAAAGTCTAACTTGTTGGCAATGTAGAGAAAAAGCAACTACAACCTTCCTTGATATTCTGACCTGGCTAACAGCCTTCAGCCCAGAGAAAATCTTCTGAAAGCCCAAGACAGATAGGTACATGGGCACACCTGTATGTATATACATCAACCATAACCTTAAATCTGAAGCCAGAAATATAAAGTCTCCAGGTAACATTGTTTCAGTCATGCAGTCTCACTTTCAAGTCCAGTTATGATTTGGGTTTAAGCCTCCATCCTCCCCAGATATCTCTGATCAAGCCTGGACTCCTAAGGCCTTTTGCTGATTTCATGTTTTTCTACACACACTCCAGGGATTTCTACCTCTCACCACCCTCTGTTTGGCACTGATCCCTAAACTGTGCTGGGATAAAGCCTTACCATGTCTTTTCCATCTGCCTGCAACTAGGTTACTAGCTCCCAGGAGAGAAAAGACCAGCCAGGTCTGTCTAAAAAACACATTTCTGTAACTTAACTGGCTTCTACCAGTTCAGCCCTGAGTTACAGTGCTTTCTGACACTGGTTGCAGTCAGGGGACCACTGAGCCACCCACGCACTTTGATACCTGTGCTCATGCCTCCCCTTGGCTTCTCCCTGCCCCTGCCAGCAGCATGTCACAGGACCAATCCTGATGCTCATATGCAAGCACATAATGAGATTCCTGGTGAGAATAAATGAATGGCTCTACTCCCTTCTCTGCCTAAAACTTAGACTGCACATGAGGAGACTTCCTGCTCCAAGATAAGATGAGGCTATCACAGAAGAAAGAGGAACTCATGTGCATTCGGGTCGTGGTTCTATCCAATGAGGTCAGGGCAGGGCTGTTGGCAGCTTCCGTTAATTCTGTTCGGGCCGGCAAGTGGCAGTTGGCAGGTACTTCTGAGGTGGAGCTGAGGATGCTGGGATGGTTTCTAAGTGAACAGTTGGCCCTTACACCATGAGCCTAGCTTAAGTGCCCAAGGAAATGGAGTAGCAGGGAGAAGGGATAGTCACAAATAAGGCCAAAACCTCCTGCTAGTCTTTGGCTTCCATGTCCTTCCCAGAAACGTTAGCCCAAGTGCTGATAAACAGCCTAACTTTTCCATTTCTTCCCCATTCCTTCATGGTGGAGCAATAGCTGGGCTGTGGGAAAGATAAAGGATTAGGTTTTCCAGCTTGTTAGCATATAGATTTTCATAGTATTCTGTAATAATTCTTTGTATTTCTGTGGGATCCACCATGATTTTTCCTTTCTCATTTCTGATTCTGTTTATGTGTGTAGATTCTCTTTTTCTCTTAATAAGTCTGGCTAGGGCTTTATCCATTTCATTTATCTTTTCAAAGAACCAGCTCTTGGTCTCATTGATTTTTTTCTATTGTTTTATTCTTCTCAATTTTATTGATTTCTTCTCTAATCTTTATTATGTCCCTCCTTCTGGTGACTTTTGGCCTCATTTGTTCTTCTTTTTCCAATTTCAATAATTATGACTTTAGACTATTCATTTGGGATTGTTCTTCTTCTTTAAATAGGCCTCGATTGCAATATATTTTCCTCTTAGAACTGCCTTTGCTGCATCCCACAGAAGTTGTGGCTTTGTGTTGTTGTTGTTATTTGTCACCATATATTGTTTGATCTCTCTTTTTATTTGGTCATTGATCCATTGATTATTTAGGAGCATGTTGTTGAGCCTCCATGTGTTCGTGAGGATTTTTGTTTTCTTTGTACAATTTATTTCTAGTTTTAGACCTTTGTGATCTGAGAAGTAGGTGGGTAGAATTTCAATATTTTTGAATTTACTGAGGGTCTTTCTGTGGCCTAGTATGTAGTCTATTCTGGAAAATGTTCCATGTGCACTTGAGAAGAATGTGTATCCTGCTGCTTTTGGGTGTAGAGTTCTGTAGATGTCTGTTAGGTCCATCTGTTCTAGTGTGTTGTTCAGTGTCTCTGTGTCTTTACTTATTTTCTGTCTGATCTGTCCTTTGGAGTGAGTGGTGTGTTGAAGTCTCCTAAAATGAATGCATTGCTTTCTATTTCCTCCTTTAATTCTGTTAGTATTTGTTTCACATATGCTGGCGCTCCTGTGTTGGATGCATATATATTTATAATGGTTATATCTTCTTGTTGGACTGACCCCTTTATCATTATGTAATGTCCTTCTTTATCTCTTGCTACTTTCTTCGTTTTGACGTCTATTTTGTCTGATACAAGTACTGTAACACCTGTTTTTTTCTCCTTGTTGTTTGCATGAAATATGTTTTTCCATCCTTTCACCTTTTGTCTGTGTATATCTTTGGGTTTGAGGTGAGTCTCTTGTAAGCAGCATATAGATGGGTCTTGCTTTTTTATCCATTCTATTACTCTGTGTCTTTTGATTGGTACATTCAGTCAATTTACATTTAGGGTGATTATCGATAGATATGTACTTATTGCCACTGCCGGCTTTAGATTTGTGGTTACCAAAGTGTCAAGGGTTGCTTCTTTACTATCTAACAGTCTAACTTAACTCTCTTGTTAAGCTATTATAAACACAGTCTGATGATTCTTTATTTCTCTCCCTTCTTATTCTTCCTCCTCTATTCTTTATATACTAGATGTTTTATTCTGTACTCTTTTATGTTTCCTTTGACTGTTTTTGTGGATAGTTGATTTTACTTTTTGCCTTTAGTTAGTATTTGGATGGTCTGCTTTCTTTGCTGTGATTTTATTTTCTCTGGCGACATCTTTTTAGCCTTAGGAGTGCTTCCATCTAGAGCAGTCCCTTTAAGATATCCTGTAGAGGTGGTTTGTGGGAGGCAAATTCCCTCAACTTTCACTTGTCTGGGCATTGTTTAATCCTTCCCTCAAATTTAAATGGTAATCGTGCTGGATACAGCATTCTTGGTTCAAGGCCCTTCTGTTTCATTACGTTAAATATATCATGCCATTCTCTTCTGGCCTG
>JAQQAC010003801.1:6245123-6281366 GCA_029783875.1 Phataginus tricuspis
AAACACAAATGGGACCTTACTCTCTTTAGCCTGACCCAACGTAACATGCTCCCCACACTCTTCCTCCTTTCACACTGACTTTCGGTCTTTACACTCTTTCTGTCTTTGACTCAGGAGGGCTTCCCAGAATGCTCACTGTGGGTCCACGGATTCTGCTGGGAAACCACAAGGAAAGCCCGTACCCTCCTGGCTCATTGGCATGGCATGAACCCCCAGACCTCACTCTTCAGTTTTCAGAAAGGGTTCATGTGGTTAGTTCATCACGTGGTATTATTTATCCTGCCAAAGAAGTTGGTCAAGGTAGTTGAATGTTAATTTCAAAAGCAGTTTATCCACACCATTCTAGATGACAGAGGCCTTACTACAGTGCACGGGGAAGTGGCTGCTACTTACACAAAATGAAGAGGAGGGGGAGGGAAAGGGACGTTCTTTAATGGTGATCTCTGCCCACCTGTTCCCACCACTAGCCTTCATCAAAGGTTAAACTGCTCTGAAGGACACTCTGGCATTTGCCCAGGGTCCCAGGGGAGAGCATGCCCTTTCCAACAGACATTGGAAGATGAAGCCTGTCTGACACAAATCTGGGACTCTGCTTCCTGTGGAAGTTTGACTGATCCCCTCTCATTGAAGAGAGCCATCCAAGTTCCCAGCCTAGGGCACTCAGGGCACCAGTGCAGGCTGGCATCCAGGAGGCCCATGAAGGCCAAACCAGGATGGACATTTCCCCAGAGCAGCAGGCAGCTGAGGCAGTGGGCCCTGGGGAGACTGACCATGGCAGTCAGCATGGAGCTAAGGCGACAGGGAAGAGAGCAGGCTTACATTCATCTGTGGGTAGAGATACTTCTACAAACAGGAGAAGGAAACTATAAGGAGAGGATGGAGGTGTGGAGCACGTTGACATGGGGCTCCTGAGTAGAGCTGGGGGCAGACAGCAAAGGCAAGAGCAAGCCAGCAGTGAGCAGCGAGTGGTCGGTCCTCACAGGCTGCGCAGTTCAGGGCACACACCCTACCTAGAAGGATCTCACCCTTACAGAGCCTGGCTTACACCTCTTTTGCCAGCAATGCAGTGGTGGAAAATCACTCCTGGGCTTTCTGAGCATCTATGGGCCAAGGCCCAGGAGGGCAGTGTACCTGAGAAGGTGCACATTGTCTGCAGGAGGGCCCAGCCCTCCCCTGCCTTTCAGTCCAGGATGCAGGCCTGAATTGAAGGCTGTCTATCCAGTCTCTGAATCCAAGTGGAATCATATTGCATCCCCATCGGTAAGGCCAGGAGGTAGATGTCTCAGAGATGGCTCTCCTAAGTGGGACAGACAGGCCTCGCACCTGACCCCTGTAAGCATTGCCCTGGGTTTACTCCACCGTTGCCAACCAGTAGGTTCCCCAGCAGATGCAGAGCCTGCACACATCCTACAGAGCGTGCGTGTGTGCTGGAGCCATTGCTGAAGGGATATTGATAACAGCAGGAGAGTGTTTCCTGTAGAGAGATTGCCAGTGTCAGATGTCAGGTCTGTGTGCACCCAGCTGTTGTCACCTTTACTCCCCCCACTCCCCACCCCCATGCCTGCTAACCCCACCAGGGAAGCAAACCTAACTGATCGGCCTTGCCGCCCTCTTTCTCCGTGCTTGCTTTGTTTAAGCTGTGATGACAATGAGAGGACATGAGAACGTGGCTATAACTCTGGATTTATCCTGTCTCCCCCCAAACTGGCTAAAAGCAGGAATGGGATGGCAGCAGACTGAAGGCTCCCTCAACCCCACAGACCAAATAACCTGGCTACCCTTCACTCAGAACTCCTTCAGCACAAGCACTCATTTCCACGGTAGAAAGCCTTCCAGCCACCATGTCCCCCAGCCCACCCAGAGGGAACTAGGAGAGCCACACAGGTGGCTGTGCTTTTGAGGAACATGTGTTTGATTTGCCCATGGTCTCTGCCTTCCAATGGCACAGCAGGAGGCAAGGATGCGTTGCCCAGACGATCACGAGGGAACACAGGCAGGCAGCTGCAATGTACCTTCTAGCCACCATGCTGGTCCCCTTCACTCTGGCCAATGGGAGAAGCAAACCCACCACTTCTTGGATTTTCTCCTTGTTTTGCTCTCTTGTCTCATGAGTTCTGCCAGCCTGCACAGTTTCCCTTAAATGTACCAGCCTTGCTCCTTTCATAGAAATTGTGCTGGCATAATTTGTTGCCTTTCCCCTTCCCACTCATATAGATTTATTCCCCTCTAACCAAGACTTTCCCTCCACATTTACTGATCACACAAATAAATGTCTAGAAGGAACTAAGACTATGATTCAAAAATCAGATTTTGCAAAAAGACTAAAGAGAGGTGACCTTGAAGTAAAGCTACTTGGCTTCCTAGGATTTTGCTCCAATTAGGCTAGATGCAGGACTGCCAGAGACAGTGGTCCCAAAACTGTTACCGGGACTGGTATCCTTCCCCTTGACCCCATTCCCTTGGAGGCCTCAAGCCAAAAGAGTACGAAAAGCAAGATGACAGATCCTGGGAGGCTGATTACCTGGCTTAGAGGCATGAGGTCCAAGAAGGTATTCAAGCAGGATAGGATTGGTTACCTGCATCTGGGAACAGAACTTTCCTTGATCAGAAAGGCAGAAAAGAAAGCTTCATAACACATCTGATAAGAAAGAAAATTAACCCAAATCCTTGTCTAGATTCTAAGAAGGAGTAGGACTCTAAATCCTCTCGCTATTGGCCACTTACATAGATATATGGAAATGCGTGAAGACTTGTAGACCACCCTGTCCATGATATATTGAAAAACAGGGAGATGTGATCAAGTGAATGGGTAGAGGGCACTTTGAATCAGATTCAAAGGGATGATGTTTAAGCTGAAATTAGGCAACTAAAATTCTGCTATAAGAAGATTTGGGGGCATACATCTCAGGAAAGGGGCCTAATATATGTCTCTAAGGTAAGAACAAACTTGAAAAATAGAATAAAAAAGGCCGCTGTGACTGCCATGTGCCATATGTTGTTGGGGGAAGGGGACACCTGGGGGACCCATGTCATGGGCTGACACTGAATAGGTTGGCAGGCTCTGTGGAGTCTTTAAGGTCAGGGAAAGGAGTCTGGATTTTATTACAAATCTGATGGACAGCCCTCAGAAAGTTTTACCCAGAAGGGTGATGTGGTCAGTTTACACTTATGAAGATGACTACACGTGGCCTATGGAGAGGGAACAAGCAGAAACGTGAATGTACTGCAGCAATCCAGGAGGAAATTCTAGTGGCTTTGACCAGGGTGGAAGTATTGGAGGAGAGAGATTCACATCAACTCGGGAAATGTTCCCAGGCAGCCTTAACAAGACTTTAGGATAGACTGGATGGAGTAAGGAGGGGAGAGAAGAATCAAGGATGACCCCAAGGATTTTGGCTTGAGCATCTCTAGGTTGATGGGGAGGCCATTAATTGAATGGAGAAGATTGGTCAGATGGTTATGGGAGTTGTCATTAAGAACTCTGGTTTTGGCTTATAAATACAAAAATTAATGCTATCATATGATCTATAACACCTCCTTGGCCTTTTCCCTGGGGTTTTAGGTCTTATGAGGAGGAACAGCTGCAGAGTCTTCAGGGTTACATATCATCCTCAAGGTCATCAAACAACTGTATTTGTTCTTGGTCCACTCATTCATTCATTCATTCATTCCACAAACACAAACATGTATATCCCAGAAAGGAGGTCTGTACTTCCCTCAACCTTCATGACAACCAACCTATAAGGGTCTTTCAATCTAGAATCTGTCATTTTGATTTTTAAAAATCAGCTTTCTTAATAGATATAGGCATAGAAAGTACAAATGAGGCCAAAGCTCAGCCTCCAATACTCCAGCAGAGGATGCATCCAAGGGGTAGCCCCAGCCTGGGCTAGGTGGTCTCGTGCCAGCCCTAGGCCCAACCCTGGGATCCCAGCCACCCTGAAACCAAGTGGGAATTTCCTATTTCCTATCCTCAGGAAACCAGGCGGCCATACCTAGAGGGACTGGGCTGTTTGCATGAGAGGCAGTCAGGAGCCTAGGCCAGAGCTGCCACCAGCTCCTGTCTCTCCCCCTCTCTGCACAGTATTCTGTAAGGTAGGCTCTGAAAAATTGCTTTCCTCATGTATCTGTTTTTTTTATTCTATCTCATTTTCAATTTTGTATTTCTGCCTTCTCTATTTCAAAGAAAAAAATAACAGCCATCCTATAATTAACTCTTCAATTATTTTATCAAGTCTTCAGATTTTCCAAGTTCCAAAATATTTTGTTTCAGTATTATTTCCATTGCTCTGCTTTCTTTGTGTTTTTTTTCCATTTCTAAGTTTTTAAATTAGACATTCAATTATCTGATTCATTTCTACACTTTTTTTCAGTGAAATGTCAAATGCTATGAATTTTCCTCTTTGCATAATGTTGGCTCTACCCCATAGATTTTGACATATAGTGTTTTCGCTGTTAATATTTTCTCAATAGTTGTGATTTTTTCCAATTCAAAGTTTATTTAGGAGAGATTTCCATAGTTACTTGATTTTTGTTTACTTGTTTCTAAATTACCTGAAATAGGGTAACAGAAAATGGCCCCCATCAGAGAATTTTGTTTTCCAAACAATTTTAAGGATTTCTTTGTAGTTCAAAGGGTAAATTTCAAGGAATTGTTCATGGTCACCCAATGTGGAGTTTTCTTAAATATTTTCAATAACATTACACAGATATTCTACACCCACAAGAGTTTTAAGCTCTCTGAATGGAGCCATCTGCTGGGCCAGCAGACCTTTCTGTATGAATCTTCAGGGGCAGCCAATGATAGCATCTTCCCTCCTTCATGCATTCATTCCACAAAGCACCCACTCTGGGCCAGGCCCTTCACCTGGAGACATGCCAGCTATGAGGTCCAAGGTATGGTTGGACTTACGCTTGCCACATGGACAGTGAGAGCAAACACATTCCATGCAGAACAGATAGTGAGCACAGAGGATTCCTCAAGGGAAACCAAAGAAGTGCAAGCAGAGGACAGCTGAGTCCCTGGCGGGATTGACGGCGTGTGAGTCCTTCAGAGTTTCTGTCCTCTGCACTCCCTTCTCAGCTCTCTCCAGGCACATTCCACCTGCTTGCCTGGGGCAGGTTTGGTTCTCGGCAGAATCCTGCTGGGTGGGCTCCACAGTTGTGGTAGCAGCTGGTCCTAGTGGCCGCAGGGCACCCTAGTGCCCGCCTGGGGACCTGTGGAGGAACGTTGTCTTGTTACAAATCTGCAGGTGAACTCAGGAGCCCCTGCAGAGTCTGGTGGAAGAAGTACCTGACAGGGATGAGGTTTCACTCTCAGGATCAGTGAGAGATGGTAGGGTGCCATGATCCTTGGTGCGTTTCTTTATCTCAGAGAGGAAGATTTCCTTTGCAGAGAGATGAACAAACCATTAGCGACTGGGCACTAGTTCTAGTAAAATGTTTCATGCTGTGGTGGAAAAAGACAAAACCTGGGGTGTCCCAAGCCCTGGACATGCCCACCCTTGGGTCCATCACGTGCTCTGTAGCATTTAAACCAGCGGGCAAAAGAAACGCCACAGTGCTCAGATCAAGAAGAGCTCATGTCTGGTACTTAAGAAAAGATCCATGCTCTCAAGTGAGCCAAACGCATCAGAACAGAAGTGAAAGAATCTAAGGCACACTTACAATTATTATGGCAACTGAAGAAATACTCAGAATCTCCATCTTGATCTCTAGGACCTGGTGGAAAGGCAGGCAGAGTCCCTGCAGGAACGTTCACTGAAGATAAATAGACGACCTGGCAGAGAAGAGACTCGGGAGTTGCCCTGCGATCAGAAGGTAGAGACCACGGGAACCACCAGCCTCCTCCTCCTGGAGCAGGGAGGAAACTGATGTGGCAAAGCCAAGAGAACCTGAGAAGAAAGCCTCTTAAAAGTGCAGGTTAGAAATTTCAGGACAGAGTAAATGAAGTGACCGAACTTTGTCAAGAAAAAGAAATGGAGCTTCTTGGAATATTATCCGTCAAGGCTGATCATGACCTGGAGCTAAAGGAAGCGTGTGTAGGAGCCAGCGACAAGCTGACCAGTGAGCATGAAGAGCTGGGGGCCTGCAGACAGCGAGTCAAAGACCTTGAAGAAAAGCAGGAAAGAAGTATTTCTTCTTCTCAGAGCCAGATTCTGTCCCTGGAGCTGAAAGGTCTTGATCATCAGTTGGGATTCATGAGGCAAACAGAAAACTCATCATCCCCAGACAGGAGGCCTGCAGATCAGATCTAAGAAAAGGAGTAACTGAAGATTAAAGTCAAAGCTTCTAGAACGAGGTGCTCACATACTTGATTATCCAAGTGGAGCCCTGATGGAGAACAGCTGCTCCCTGACCCGGGCCATGGTGGCGCTTCCTGCCGCTCCCCTCCCCGGGCTGCCTTGATTTCCCCCTTTTGCCCTCCTCCTGCTCTCCCTCGTCCTCCATTCATCCCCAAATCCCGTGAATCCAGGGAATACAAACAGGAAGCTCAGGGCACGAGGCCCTCCTGCTCTCAAGGGAGGCTGGGGGGACCACCACCTCCCAGGCTTTGCATTCCTGCCGCATGCCTCAGGGCAGGTCTCCTCCTGGACTCACTCATGTAAAAATAAACGTGAGTTATCTCTCAGGGTCACTGAGCCTCCCCATGGCCATCCATCCCAGTCAAAATCACTACCAAATGAGAAGCCCTTAGGATACGTTGTTTCTCAAAATTATCTACATTTGTTTCTAGTTAAGAAGATTTCTTAAATAACAATTGCACTTTTGCTCAACTTGTGTCTTGGTAGCATTTCCAGTTTCAGGATCGTTTTAGAAAGCAGAGATTATGGTGGGTAACCACTGAACCACTGTATTGGATACTTGAAACTAATATAAAATTGGGTATCAACTGTACTTCGATTTAAAAAAAGAAAATGCAGATTATTAAGTTGTTCCCACTATATTATACTTCCTAGAAAATATAAGCAGTAAATTTTCATTTAATGATTCGTTCTACTACTCCCTAAAATACATATAGAGCACCTAAGAGCAGCTCAGCGCTGAGGGGCATTTGAAATAGCAAAACCCCATCCCTCTGTTAATGTTCCCATATTCCAGAGTTTTAAAAAGGTGGAAGTTGTTTTTTGGATAAAGTATGACTGACCTTTTAAAAATGAACATTAGACATTAGATTCTGACACATTCCCCAAGCATTTCTTCTGTAATTGTGACCTGGCTTCGGAGGGAGATGCCACGGAAAACATTGCAGCCAGAAGATTGCTCCACAATTGTCGTATCCCCAGCTTTGCCTTTCTTTGATTGGATATCTCTGTCAACAAAGATACTGGAGCACTCCCCAAATATATATTTTAATATAAAAAAATTGTATGCATGGACTGTGCACTAATATAAAGCAAACACAAAATGTTCTTTGACAGGATGCCATGAACATTGTTAAATGTTCCCAACATATTTAAATTGTTATTAATTATGCAAAAATTGTGCTCTCATTAAAATGCTACCCACAATCACACTTTTAGTGAAAGCAACGTGGTAGAATTTGTATTTTGTAAAAACACTGGCACTGCGCTTTAAGATACATCATTTCGTGCTTGCTTTTAATGACTGTCTCAGCTAAGGAAGGTAACTCACAGGAGCACCGTGGACGCACCACAGAACGTGCATTGTTAATAAGAGGAAGGAAGCCCATATTTTTGAAGCCCAGAGTATTTGTGGGTTTTAAGTTAACTTCTTATCTGATCCAATTAGGTCACTGTTTTTAGCTCATAATGATGCTGAAGAAGATTGTTCCATGCAGAAGGGTTGAGTGCATTGTTTTTCCTGCTGTTGGCTTATCCTTGCAAAATTATCGTTATCTTTACTGCATGCATTTCTTTGCAGGAATCTTTAAATCACTCATCCCTTTTATGAGGGTTAATCTGGTTCAAACTAGATTATACATTGTAATGGGGCACGGATAAATTGCGCAATGGCATAGTATGCTGAAAGCTCACAGACCAGTGAGGTCACTACCAATACCTTTGCATGATAACTCACCCCTTTTCTTAGTTTTATGCTAACAAGTCCATCAGAAAAGACTCTGGGTCATAAGCTGAGAAAGGGTGAATCTAAGGGTTTAGAGAAATAAAGAAGTTATTAGAAAATAAAGCACTTGTTTGGTTTTTTTAAATCAATCACAGAATGAAAGACAACACAGCTGAAGGAACCGATGGGTGAGCAAACCCCACTGAGACCCAGGAAAGGCAGGAAGGGGGAGGACCCAGCACACTGTTTGCAAGAAGTGGGATTTTATAGATGAGGAAAATTCCAGAAGTTTGGGATCCTGTGTTGGATTGCCTGTTTTTAATCTGTCCAAATAAGGACACAAAAACAAATAAGGGAGAATCCAGGAAGTTTAAGACTTACTGGCATTTAGGTGAAAAAAATCATACAAATCTGAGATAAAATGTAGAATCAAGTTGGGTTTGCTCTTCACTGCTTCTATTTACCTAAATTGCAGAAAGAATTGAATATGACTACATAAAAAAGAAAACCACACATTGAAAAGCATGATATATAAAATTAACTAACTTGACAAACGATATTTTTGCAAATATTTGCCTTAGGGAGTCAATGTTTTTTAAATGTTTTTAAAATATAGACTCTTACAAATGTTTGTAAAATGTAGAGCCTCTTAATGTTTTTAAAATGTAGAATACCTTATAAACCAGTATGAAAACCACCACCACACAGTGGAAATAGAGGCAAAGTACTTGAACAGAAAAATCACAGAAATTGAAGTATCACTGAAAATTGTTTCTATTTGTCAAAAAAAGAAATGACCTCCATTTTCAAGAGGACATTTTAATGCCAAAAAAAGTAATCTCTCAATCTCAAAGGGTAAAGAACAGTCCTTTAAACTGAATATGTTACCTTTATGAAAACTCACCACTGTTATTTTTGTCATTTTTTCATGAACCAATGACTGAAACCGGTGTGTGGATCATTCTGAGAAACACTGACCTGGAAAATTCTGGCATGGCATAGATACACCTGTGCAGATTGACGGAGAGGCCTGATCTGCATAAACACCCAGGGGCTTCTGGGATGTCAAAGGAAGTTGGCGGTGTGGTGGCCCTGGAGCCTCCTGAGATAGTGAAAAACTCTGAGACCACCTGACTGGCACACAGCAAGAGTGGAGGAAATGTTTGCAGAATTAGATCGAATGGAGCCCTTTGAACCCTCCCCATCTTCTGGACCTCACCAGCGCCACGTGCTCCCCAGAGCAGGAATGTGGAGTCTGTGCCGACAGGGATAAAGGCAAGGACGCTGGAGCAGTTCTGTCTGTTAAATCCACCTCTCCCCTCACCCAGCCCTCGCATCTCCCTAAGGGCGTTGGGAGATGCTGAAATTGATCAGCTGGAAATAACTTCACCTTCATGTGTAACTGACTCATGCTTTTGCATTTCCAGGCAACAATTATATTAGCAGCCCCATAACCTGACTGCGGCCACGCGCCCAGCCAAAATTTCCCGATGCAAAAAGGGGGCAGCTGGGCCTGGCTGGCTGCACTGCAGCCTCCTCAGAAAAATCCCTGGCAGCCTGAACCCTGTAGTCTATTAATAGAGATCTCCTGCACTCTAACAATAGCTGCTCATAAAAAGAGAAAGCGGCTACCTGGGTTCTGGTGGATAAAACCGGAATGTTGTCCCAGTAGCTCAGCCCTCAGCTTACCTGGGCCCCACCCAGCAGTAAGAAGCGGAGAGCTTTTTGCCTTTCAAAGGTGTGAACTTGAAAGTCACGCAGTGTTCCTGTGGTAACTGTATTAGGGTATTTTAAAAGCGAGTGAGTGTCAAAGACAAACGTGATGGAGACGTGTGACAAGGAAAACCAGGTATTTCTCTGGGAATTAGAGATGAACTCAGCATAACTGAATCCTCCCCAACCTCACCAAGTCGTGACTTTTTTTTACAGGTGGGTAAAGGGGACCCAGGAGTCCAGCAACCTTCCCTCAGCTTCACAGGACAGCCAAGGTCAGGCCACAGACCAACTGCGCTGGAGGGGTGGCCTCCGTCCTGGTCCCATACCTTCCCAACAAACATCAGTCCTCCTGAGAAGGAATCAATCAGATATGGGGCCTCGGTTGCCTTGCTGACACAAGGTAGTATCTGGCACCAAACTAGGTTTCCTGTAGGTGAAGTATTACCAGCTTAATCTCTCCTGCCCGGACTTGGAAAGACCCCACAAGAAGGTGCAGATGGAAACACTTTACGTTATCATAGGAAGAAGAAACCCATCACTTATAGCCATTATCATCTGATGGTTTTGAAAGCTTTGCACACATTGGACCTGGAGAATCTCTGAAGCCACTCCCCTCCCCTGAGGGGTAGGTGGGACTGGCCTCGGTATCCCTGTTGGTAATCTGAGTGGAGACACCCCACCCCCACCGGGCAAGGCTGAACAGGCAGAACCACAACTGGCAGCTCCTCTATCCCCCCACTTGGTGTTCCTTCTGCAGGGCTTAAAGGGCAAAGAAACCTCTCCAAGATGCCCTGTACCTGTGACACCTTTACCCTGCCTAAGAGTGAGGACTTCTCCCAGCCACCAGCACTGAGGCGGGGTGCTTTCTGCAAGGCTCCAGCCGGTCCTGCCTTCTCTTCATGGCTTCATGTGTACCCTCCAGCCCTGTGGAGATCTCAGCTGGACTGGGGGGGGTCATTAAAAAAAAAAAGATTGTGCTTCATCCATGTTCCCCACCCTCCCCAGCACATCCCCCTCGCCCACCCACACTGAACACCACGCCCCACTTCCCACCCGGACCCCTGCCTCTGTGCATCAGTGTCTGCTCCTGCCATCAGCCAAGCTGGACGCACTGGCCACGTCCCATTGGGAGACAGGAAAAATACCCACCACGGAACTGTGGAGAATCTGGAAGCAGTGTCATTTTATGATGGGGTGTGTGTGTGTGTGTGTGAAAGAGAGAGAGGGAGAGAGGAAGGGAGGGAGGGAGGGAGGCAGAGGAAGAGAAAGAGGGAGGGAGGGAGGGAGATTTTAAATAGCTTTTCCTCCCTAACTTCATGTAGTTTAGGGCTATGTTAAAATTAGTATATCCATGAAATAGCCCTGAGAAAAGGTGGCCCAGAAACCTTTTTATAGAGCAAGGAGAACGCTGGCCTGTTTTTAGTTTGTGCATATGGATGAACTACAGCGTAAATGGTGCCTGGCCAGACCTGCCTTTCCCTGCTGCTTTCTCTTGCTAGTGCCCAGTAGTGTAGGGCACACGGGTAGTGTAGGGGCCTCTCTGGGGCGCCTCGGTGTCAGCCTTCTCCTTTCTGAACTATATTGTCCTTGTCCTCAACTGGCCCAAGTGGTTTCCTTTTTAACGTCTGGGCCTCAGGTACAGAGTTCATCATACTCCATCCTCCCCAAGCGAAGAGTGATGATTGTCATTATGCGCAAGGCCCCTCAACTTTCCATTTATTCCCCCTCTTCATTCCCACCCGCAGGGACCCATTCAAATGTCCTTGGGCATGTATCCTTTCACTGAAGGAGACCCAGTGTTTTTGGTGAATATATGTGTCCTTATTTTACAAGAGTGGTATTGTGTTTGCATCGCACTTTCTTTCTCAGCACTTCCATGTTTTTACAATCTTGTCAACAAATCTAGTTCATGGTTCCACACGAGCATTCCACTGTATTTCTCTACCATGTCCCGGCTCTTCCACGTACTAGCTGTACCATCTTGGGCAAATTACTGCTCTGTGCCTCAGGTTCTTAATGTATAAAATGAAATACTAAGAGTACCTACCTCATATGGTTTCGAGGATTAAATGAGTTTTCAGGGTATCAGAAGAGCTTAGAAACACACTTGGCACATAGTAAGTGCTCAAAAAAAAGCACTAGCTAATATTATTTATTACTTCCCATTTCCCAGGTGAAAGGTGTTTTGATCAGACAGCTCTGCTACCGTAAATAATGCTTCAATGGGCATCCCCATTCATGTTTCCTCCCAGGATTGCCTGTGAGTTTTTCTGGGGCATATACCCAAGAGTGGGATTCTGGAACTGTGGAAGTTTTAAATAATTTGACAAAGAAATGCCAGACAGCTCTCCACAGTGTTGTTTTACTCTCCCACCATTAGTCTTGGGAGTTCTCATTCCCCACATCTTCTCAAATCCTTGGTAGTGTCTTACTTTCCACTCTTGGTGATCTCGTGGAGGGAAAGGGGCATCTTGTTTTGTTCTGTGTGTCTTTGATTACCACTGATGTTGGGTTTCTCTTGGTATATGTGTTAGGCTCCTATAAATTCATATCCTTTGTCTCATTTTCCAAAGTTTCCTGTCTTTTCCTTCTTGATCTGTGGTAGTTCCTGATATATTCTAGAAATGAATTCCTTTTCAGTTTTAAAAGTTGCAAATTTCTTCAAATCTATCACCAATCTGTCACCTAAATCTATGATGTCCTTTATGAAACAACTTCTTAATGTGGTCATGCCCACCTGTTATTTTCCCCTTATGATCTATGCTATATGAGTATTGCTTAAAAAATCTTTTCCCACGCCCAGGTCACGCACACACATGTCCCTCATCTTCTCAATATCATAATTTTACTTTTCACATTTGGGTCTACAATCCATTTAATCCCCTTGGATTCATTAAGTCTACAATTCATCTAGAGTTCATTTTCATATGTGGTAGAAGATACAGAAATCCAAATTATTTTTCACCATATCCTAAGCCAGTTATCACCTAGGCATAAGCCATCCTTTTTCCACTGAGGAAATGCCACCTCTTTCAAACACAGAATACATACATGCATATAGTCCCGAGCTTAATTTTGTACTCTCTATTCTGCTACATGGGCCCAATTCTCTGATTCTGCACCACCAGTCACTCACTGTACTATAAATTGTACTATAAACTGTGGAATTTATAGCATTCTATGGTATATGGCAGGGGGAGCCCCCCGTTTTCTCTTTGTCAAAATTGTCTTAGGAATAAAAGACTTAATTTCATATACATTTTAGAATCAGTTTGTTAAGGTAGTCCCAAATTTTATCTTAATTCTTGGAATTTCACTGAATTTATGGATTAATTTATTGAGAATTTATATTTTGGGAATTTACATTTAAGTCATGAACATGGGATACGTCTCCATGTGTCTAAGTCTTATAATGATCTTTAATAGAATTGAAAGTTTTTGTTCTTAAAGGTCTTATGCATTCTTTTTTAGACAGTTTCCTAGACACTTCATAATTTTTGTTGCTTCTGAAAATATAGTATTATTATTCTATATTCTAGTTGGTTATACAAAGATGCTATTGATTTTTTTTATTTTGGTATCATTAATCTACAATTACATGTGCAACATTGTGGTTACTAGACTCCCCATATCATCAAGTCCCACCCATCTACCTCATTTTAGTCACTGTCAATCAGTGTACTGAGATGCTATAGAATCACTACTTGTCTTCTCTGAGTTGTACAGCCCTCCCCGTGCCCCCCACATTATGTCTGCTAATCGTAATGCCCCTTTTTCCCCCTTGTCCCTCCCTTCCCACCCATCCTCACCAGTCCCTCTCCCTTTGGTAACCGTTAGTCCATTCTTGGGTTCTGTGAGTCTGCGGCTGTTTTGTTCCTTCAGTTTTTGTTTTTATTTGTTCTTATACTCCACATATGAGTGAAATCATTTGACACTTGTCTTTTTCCACCTGGCTTATTTCACTGAGCATAATACCCTCCAGCTCCATCCATGTTGTTGCAAATGTCTGGATTTGTTTTCTTCTTATGGCTGAATAATATTCCATTGTGTATATGTACCACATCTTCTTTATCCATTCATCTACCGATGGACATTTAGGTTGCTTCCATTTCTTGGCTATTGTAAATAGTGCTGCGATTAACATAGAGGTGCATATGTCTTTTTCAAACTGGGCTGCTGCATTCTTAGGGTAAATTCCTAGGAGTGGGATTCCTGGGTCAAATGGTATTTCTATTTTGAGTTTTTTGAGGAACCTCCATACTGCTTTACACAATGGTTGTACTAATTTGCATTCCCACCAGCAGTGTAGGAGGGTTCCCCTCTCTCCACATCCTCACCAACCTTTGTTGTTCTTTGTGTTTTGTATGGTGGCCATCCTTACTGGTGTGAGGTGATATCTCATTGTGGTTTTAATTTGCATTTCTCTGATGATTAGTGATGTGGAGCATCTTTTCATCTGCCTGTTGGCCATCTGAATTTCGTCTTTGGAGAAGTGTCTATTCATATCCTCTGCCCATATTTTAATTGGATTATTTGTTTTTTGTTTGTTGAGGTGTGAGAGTTCTTTATATATTTTGGATGTCAACCCCTTATCGGATATGTCATTTATGAATATATTCTCCCATACTGTAGGATGTCTTTTTGTTCTACTGATGGTGTCCTTTGCTGTACAGAAGCTTTTCAGCTTGATATAGTTCCACTTGTTCATTTTTGCTTTTGTTTCCCTTGCCCGGGGAGATATGTTCATGAAGAAGTCGCTCATGTTTATGTCCAAGAGATTTTTGCCTATGTTTTTTTCAAAGAGTTTTATGGTTTCATGACTTACATTCAGGTCTTTGATCCATTTTGAGTTTACTTTTGTGTATGGGGTTAGACAGTAATCCAGTTTCATTCTCTTACATGTAGCTGTCCAGTTTTGCCAACACCAGCTGTTGAAGAGGCTGTCATTTCCTCATTTATATCCATGGCTCCTTTATCATATATTAATTGACCATATATGTTTGGCTTATGTCTGGGCTCTCTATTCTGTTCCACTGGTCGTGGCTCTGTTCTTGTGCCAGTACAAATTGTCTTGATTAATATGGCTTTGTAGTAGAGCTTGAAGTCAGGGAGCGTAATTCCCCGTTTTATTCTTCCTTCCCAGGATTGCTTTGGCTATTCGGGGTCTTTTGTGTCTCCATATGAATTTTAGAAATATTTATTCTAGTTCATTGAAGGATGCTGTTGGTATTTTGGTAGGGATTGCATTGAATCTATAGATTGCTTTAGGTAGTATAGCCATTTTGACAATATTTATTCTTCCTAGCCAAGAGCATGGGATGCATTTCCATTTGTTAGTGTCCTCTTTAATTTCTCTTAGGAGTGTCTTGTAGTTTTCAGAGTACAGGTCTTTCACTTCCTTCGTTAGGTTTATTCCTCGGTATCTTATTCTTTTTGATGCAGTTGTGAATGGAATTGTTTTCCTGATTTCTCTGTTAGCTCATCGTTAGAGTATAGGAAAGCAACAGATTTATGTGTGTTAATTTTGTATCCTGCAACTTTTCTGAATTCGGATATTAGTTCTTGTAGTTTTGGAGTGGAGTCTTTAGGGTTTTTTATGTACAATATCATGTCATAGCAAATAGTGACAGTTTTACTTCTTTACCAATCTGGATGCCTTGTATTTCTTTCTTTTGTCTGACAGCCATGGTTAGGAACTCCAGTACTATGTTGAATAACAGTGGGGAGAGTGGGCATCCCTGTGTTGTTCCCGATCTTAAAGGAAAAGCTTTCAACTTCTCGCTGTTAAGTATGATGCTGGCTGTAGGTTTGTCATATATGGCTTTTATTATGTTCAGGTACTTGCCCTCTATACCTATTTTATTGAGAGTTTTATCATGAATGGATGTTGAATTTTGTCAAATGGTTTTTCAGCATCTATGGACATGATCATGTGGTTTTTGTTCTTCTTTTTGTTGATGTGGTAGATGATGTTGATGGATTTTCGAATGTTGAAACATCCTTGCATCCCTGAGATGAATCCCACTTGATCATGGTGTATGATCCTCTTGATGTATTTTTGAATTCGGTTTGCTAATATTTTGTTGAGTATTTTTGCAGCTATGTTAATCACGGATATTGGTGTGTAATTTTCTTTTTTGGTGGGGTCTTTGCCTGGTTTTGGTATTAGAGTGATGCTGGCTTCATAGAATGAGTTTGGAAGTATTCCCTCCTCCTCTATCTTTTGGAAAACTTTAAGGAGAATGGGTATTATTTCTTTTCTATATGTCTGATAAAATTCAGTGGTGAATCCATCTGGCCAAGGGGTTTTGTTCTTGGGTAGTTTTCTGATTACCGATTCAATTTTGTTGCTGGTGATTGGTCTGCTTAGGTTTTCTGTTTCTTCCTTGGTCAGTCTTTGAAGGTTGTATTTTTCTAAGAAGTTGTCCATTTCTTCTGGGTTTTCCAGCTTGTTTAACATAGATTTTCATAGTATTCTCTAATAATTCTTTGTATTTCTGTGGGGTCTGTCGTGATTTTTCCTTTCCCGTTTCTGACACTGTTTATGTGTGTAGATTCCCTTTTTCTCTTAATAAGTCTGGCTAGGGGTTTATCTATTTTGTTTATTTTTTCAAAGAACCGCTCTTGGTTTCATTGATTTTTTTCTATTGTTTTATTCTTCTCAATTTTATTTATTTCTTCTCTAATCTTTATTATGTCCTTCCTTCTGGTAACTTTTGGCCTCATTTGTTCTCCATTTTCCAATTTCAATAATGGTGATGTTAGACTATTCATTTGGGATTGTTCTTCCTTCTTTAAATAGGCCTGGATTGCAATATACTTTCCTCTTAGAACTGTCTTTGCTGCGTCCCACAGAAGTTGGGGCTTTGTGCTGTTGTTGTCATTTGTCTCCATATATTGTTTGATCTCTGTTTTAATTTGGTCATGATCCATTGATTATTTAGGAGCATGTTGTTAAGCCTCCATGTATTTGTGAGCCTTTTTGTTTTCTTTGTACAATTTATTTCTAGTTTTATACCTTTGTGATCTGAGAAGTTGGTTGGTAGTATTTCAATATTTTTGAATTTACTGAGTTTCTTTTTGTGGCCCAGTAATGTGGTCTATTCTGGAAAATGTTCCATGTGCACTTGAGAAGAATGTGGAGTTCTGTAGATGTGCGTTAGGTCCATCTTTTCTAGTGTGTTGTTCAGTGCCTCTGTGTCTTTACTTATTTTCTGTCTCTGTCCTTTGGAGTGAGTGGTGTGTTGAAGTCTCCTAAAATGAATGCATTGCTTTCTATTTCCTCCTTTAATTCTGTTAGTATTCGTTTCACATATGTTTGTGCTCCTGTGTTGGGTGCATATATATTTGTTATGGTTATATCCTCTTGTTGGACTGACCCCTTCATCATTATGTAATGTCCTTCTTTATCTCTTGTTACTTTCTTTGTTTTGAAGTCTATTTTGTCTCATACAAGTACTGCAACACCTGCTTTTTTCTCCCTGTTGTTTGCATGAAATATCTTTTCCATCCCTTCACTTTTAGTCTGTGTATATCTTTGGGTTTGAGGTGAGTCTCTTGTAAGCAGCATATAGATGGGCCTTGCTTTTTATCCATTCTATTACTCTGTGTCTTTTGATTGGTGTATTCAGTCCATTTAGATTTATGGTGATTATCGATAGATATGTACTTATTGCGAATGCCAGCTTTTAGATTCGTGGTTACCAAAGGTTCAAGGGTATCTTCTTTACTATGTAACCATCCATCTTAACTCTCTTGTTAAGCTATTATATACACAGTCTGATGATTCTTTATTTCTCTCCCTTCTTATCCTTCCTCCTCCATGCTTTATGTATTAGGCGTTTTATTCTGTACTCTTTTATGTTTCCTTTGACTGTTTTTGTGGATAGTTGATTTTATTTTTTGCCTTTAGTTAGTATTGGGATGTCTGCTTTCTTTGCTATGAATTTATTTTCTCTGGTGACATCTTTTTAGCCTTAGGAAAGCCTCCATCTAGAGTAGTCCCTTTAAGGTATCCTGTAGAGGTGGTTTGTGGGAGGCAAATTCCCTCAACTTTTGCTTGTCTGGGAATTGTTTAATCCCTCCCTGAAATTTAAATGATACTCGTGCTGGATACAGCATTCTTGGTTCAAGGCCCTTCTGTTTCATTGCATTAAATATATCATGCCATTCTCTTCTGGCCTGTAAGGTTTGTGTTGAGAAGTCTTATGATAGTCTGATGGGTTTTCCTTTGTAGATGATCTTTTTGCTCTCTCTGGCTGCCTTTAATACTCTGTCCTTGTCTTTGATATTTGCCATTTTAATTATTATGTGTCTTGGTGTTGTCCTCCTTGGGTTCTTTGTGTTAGGAGATCTTTGGGCTTCCATGGTCTGAGAAACTATTTCCTTTCCCAGCTTGGGCATGTTCTCCTCAATTATGTCCTCAAAGACACTTTCTATCCCTTTTTCTCTCTCTTCTTCTGGTACTCCTATAATGCGACTATTGTTCCGTTTGGATTGGTCACACAGTTCTCTTAATATTCTTTCATTCCTAGAGATCCTTTTATCTCTCTCTGCCTCAGGTTCTCTGTACTCCTGTTCTCTGATTTCTATTCCATTAACAGTCCCTTGCACCTCATCCAGTCTGCTCTTCAGCCCATCAATTGATTGTTTCATTTGTGTAATATCTCTCCTCACTTCCTCCCTTAGCTCTTGCATATTTCTCTGTAGGTCCATCAGCATGGTTATAACTTTTATTCTGAATTCTTTTTCAGGAATATTGTTGAAATCTATCCCACCAGGCCCTCTCTCTGGGGTTGTCTGGGTGAGTCTTGATTGGACCATAGTCTTCTGTCTTTTCATGGGGATAGAAGTGGTCACTGGTAGGTGCCACATTTGTCATCTGGGAGAACAGAGTCCCTTCCTGCTTGTTGTTTTTCTTGCCCTTCTCTTCAGCCTGTGCCAGTTACCTGCACACTGGGAGGCAGTCTCTGGGATAATCCCCTAACCTGCCGTGGACTGGGCTGTCCTCAGGCTAGCCTAGAGCACTGCGGTGGTTTGCAGCCACGCCGGGTGCGTTCTGCACCCCTTGGTGCCTTTCGGCCCTTGCTCTGGCTTCTGCGGCCCTTCCCAGTTAGCTGCACGCCTGCCAGGGGGAGATTCTGTGTGGTTGTTGTCAGTGGGGCTGCTCTCCCGCTGTTCTGCAGCTGTGGCGGATCTGCTGCAATGCAGACTGGGGGAACGAATGGCAGGCTGCTTATCCCCATGAGTGGCTTTGGGGCTGCTTTACCTGGCAGCCAGTTGGGGTGCCTGAAGTCCTTCAAGATTCCCAGCCTGGTGGGTTGAGTGCACTGGAACAATTTTGTTAAGCTGTTCGGCCCTTGTCTCTTTAAGACTTTTAAGAAAGTGTCCACTTTTCTTTTGTCCCAGGGGAGCCGGATGTGGGGACTCATTCACAGTCTCCATCTCAATCCTGCCCTTCCGTTTCTCTAATCTCCAGTACACCATGCGATGGGTGTCTGTGCTCCTGACGCAGATCACCAGGGCTAGTTATTTAGCAGTCCTGTGCTTCCACTCCCTCCCCACTCTGATTCTTTTCCTCCTGCCGGTGCGCTGGGGTGGGGAGTGCTCGGGTCCCTCCAGGTGGCGGCTTTGTATCTTACCCGCTTCGTGAGGTGCTGAGTTCTTGCAGATGTAGCTGTAGCCTGGCTGTTGTAGTGTATCTTCTGGTCTCTCTTTTAGGAATAGTTGTATTTGCTGTATTTTCACAAATCTATATGGTTTGGGGAGGAGATTTCTGCCGCCCTGCTCATGCTGCCATCTTCCCAGAACTCCAGTGCTATTGATTTTTATGAGTTGGCCTGGGTCTGATAACTGTGTTCTGTTAGTTTGTCTCATGATTCTCTTGGGTTTCCCAGGTAAATTATCAGATCATCTACAAATGCCTTTTTGTCCATTCCTCTCTATCCCTATTCTTTTTATTCATTTTTCATGTATTATTGCATTTGCCAGTAAATTGAATGGTAACAATGTTTTGTAGGCACCTTGTTCCACATTTTCAAGTAGTTGTTTCTCTATTAATATATATATATTTGTAGTAAGTTCTTGGTATATAGTCCTTATCAAATTAAAGAAGTTCTCTTCTTAATTTAATGGCCATTTGCTTTGATGGACTCTATGATTTTTGGTGATCCTTGCATTTGTGGAGTAAATCTACTTTCCCTTTATGCATTTTTAAATGCATTCTTGGATTGAGTTAATATTTAATTAGGAAATATAATTGAAATAGGTCTACAACTTTCTCTTATTTTATTGTCCTTATCTGATCTTGGAGTTTAGGATACATACTGGCATCATAAAATAATTAGGCAGAGTTTACCTTTTTCAGTTTTCTGAGGCAAACTATAAGATAGAGATTCTTGGCTCATTTAAAGTTTAGTAAAACTAGTCTACAAAAGTATAAATCCTTTCTTAAGGGATGAAATCTCCTGGTTTTGATTACTTTTCAACTCCTTTAGTGGCAACAGTTCTAATTTTCTTGTGCAAATGCATGCATAAATATATGTGTATATACATATAATTTCCAACACATCCAATTCATTTATGTTTTCTAAATGTTGGCTTTCTAGCTCATAATATTCCTTTGATATTTTAATCAGTACCTTAGGCAGTTACTTCCTCTCTCTAAGGCTTCATTTTGTTTACACATCATCTGTTCTTATCACTTTTGCCAGAGATTTGCTTTTCAGACAATGAGCTTTAGTTTCATTTATTTACATCCTCATCTTTTTTATTTTACTTTAGGTTATTTTCAACTCTGTTGCCTTTTTTTTCTAAAAACCTGACTTGAATTATTGACTCACTTATTTTCAATCTTTTTGGTTAGGAGATAAATGCATTATTTAAAGCTATAAATTTTCCTCTAAATACTGCTTTAGCTATTTCAAGTTTCAACTCAGAGTGTTTTCATTATTGTTCATCACTGTTTTGTGTTTTTCCATATGCATTCCTCTTTAAATAGGGATTATTATCAGATAGGTGAGAATTTTTTTAAGCTACATCTTTATTAGTAATTTTCAATTTCTTGGCATTATGGTCAGTGACAGTCTTTCCATGCCCACTTAACATATTAGCATCTTCTAAAGTTGTAGCATTTATTACCACAGCTAGACCTCTATATTCTAAGTTTCTTATAACACTTGGAAAATATTCTGTTTTCTTCTGGAAACCAGTGTCCTTATTGAGAAGATGGGTGTAAATTTGATTCTTGTTCTTTTGTGGGGTTTTTTTCTCTGAAAGTTTTGATGTCCTTAAATTTCACGATAGATGTGTCTAGTGGTGATTTATTAATTTTTATATTTTTACTCGTATTATCCAGCATTCTAAATTGTTCACTTCTTCATAACTGCTTCTTTTTGTTTCCAGCATACTTCTCATATTTCTATGAAGATATAATGTTTATTTTAAATTCTTATTCAGTTGATACATTAATTCTCCCCCACCATTCAACTAGTTAAACCTTCTAATGATTATTCTCTTTGAACACCTTGATAATTTTTCCTGTAAATTAATGTTTCCCTAAGACTATCAACTAACTGTTTAGGCAAGTAATATAAATCTCAGGAAAGGAGGAAAATTCTGGGATGTAGCTTGTTGTACCTGCTGGTGAACTTGAAGGAGTTCACCTTAGGGCACAGAGCCTCTGGCAAGACCCCTCTGCTACCGAGCCAGAAGACCCGGCTTCTGGAGGAATCTTCAAGCTGGGCATTTCTCTTTTTAAGAGTTGGTCTTCCCTTGCTGTGGTTGCCCAGCCCATTCCCCTCCAGGGAGTATTTGACGGTCACCTATACCTTTTCCCTTTTCTCAGCCCAGTTTGGCTTATCTCTGTTCTAATGATAATCTCCCTGCTCTGGCTGGCACCAGATGATGTGTGCTGTCTTCCTGCCTTGTGGCAAAGCAGTGGGCAACAATGAGGAGGGGGGCATGACTCATCTGGAAAGGCTCTTCTTCCCTCAGCCTATGCCTTGTCAGTGGCATCTGGCCTACCTCCTTCCCAACCACATTTCTCACTTCTTTTCCAACTGAGATCCAATTTCCTTCTGTCTCCAATATTTCTTCAGCCCACCAACCTCCCCACTGGCTGTTGCAGCATTTCCAGGTCGGTTTTGGAGCCGGGGGAGCATTTCTGTGGGTTGACCATTTCTGCTGGGAGTGGAATGATTCCTTCTACCTGTTGATTAAGTGTTCCTGCTCTACTTTTGATCCATCTCCATGCTTTCCTCACTGCCTTACTTTAGGGCTGCACTGTTTGAAAAACAAAACAAAACAAACAGGAATCCTCGCCTGGAGTTAAAGACCACTTAGGATCATAAAAGCAAGCTATAAAGATGAGATCCAGGAATGGAGGGCCGGGTCAGCTGATTTTGCAGACTCTTTATCAGGAGAACCTATCTTGTCCCTTCTATTGCTCTTTCCAGCCCAATCAGCCTCTTAAGCAGCTCCCCTCCCACCAGCCCTAGGGCTGCCAGGTGTCCCTCTCAGGAGTCAAGTGCTCTCTATTGCTTTGGGATTAGGTACAGGCGCAAGTCATCTCTTCTGAATTTGACCCTATTTCTCTCTTTTCCCTGGTCTGCACCATAAATTGGTTTAAATGATTATTTCAAAGTCCTTCCACTCTGCATCAACAAGATGGTAAGGTCCTTGAGAACAGGTCTTACTCTGTGGTCAGATGAGAGAATAACAATCTGACAAAATCTCAACAGGCTGGAGTGATAATGGGCCAACTTCTGCTTTCTCCAAGACAGATGGTGAAACCAAAGGAAAACCAGGATCCCCATCAAGAGCCCATGAAGAGCCCTGTCTCTGCTGCCACCACCATCATCTCAGTCATGTCAGGCTTCTGCCCAAAGTCCCCTTCAACCTAGGCCATACACTTTACTGGGAGCCTTCTCTGAGACCCTGAGGACCCATGCTAGGGGCACTCATCCCACAGGTTATGAAGGAAGCTTCCACATACTTTAAACTTTGCAGCCAAGCCCATGCCCACCCCACCTGCCAAGAGCCTTCTCCACCCCTCCTCCTTGCTGCCAGCCAGCAGCCTCCTGCTCACTCTCAGCTCTCTTGACTGCTCCAACTATATCAAGATGTCAAATCTCCCTCTTCTGCCTGCACGCAGCCAGCTCCTCTGAGTGCGACCCCATGCCTCAATTTCCCTTGAGAGACGTGCTTCCCAAAGGAGTAGACTGTGAATGTCTCCACTTTCTTACCTCCCATTCTCACACCACAACCCTTGGCTCAGACTCTCCAGGGAAGTGGTTCTTGCCAATAGCACTAGTGACCTTGACTTTGATCATTTAATTAACATTTTTCAGTTCTAATCTTGCTTGACACCAGCCTTTGATATTATGTACCTCTCCTTGAAGATTGATTTTTCCTTGACCTCTGAGACACCATTCCCTAATGGTTTTTAAACCTCTCTCGTCTACTCCCCTCTGTCAACCTTTAAATGTGAGTGTCCCCAAGTCCAGACCCTGCCATGCTCCACTCTGATTTCTTGATCCTGACCTCCCACTGTCCACCATGATGAATGACATCACTAGCCACCCAGACTTAGAGGCCTCCGCCTTCTAGTGGTCTTTCTGAGTCTCTATTTTGCCTTAAGCCCCAGATTCAAATCGTCCCCAAAAGCCAGCAAGCCCACCTTCATGCCCCTTCTGAGGTTGGCCCCTCTTTCCATGCCCAGTGTCACTGCTTTGACCAGGTTCCATCCTTGACAAGTGAACCACTGCTGTGCTGCCCAGCTGGTCTTGTTGCCTCCAGTCTTACCTTTCTCCCAACCTGTTCTCTGAAATCCAGGCAAAGGGATATTTCTAGAACAAAAATCTCTGTCAGTCCTCTGTGTAAGGCTACCTATTGACTTTAAGATCAAATGTTAATTCCTTGTCATGGCGCAGGGGGCCCTGCAGGATCTGGGCACTTCTTGTCTCCAAGGCCTCCAGTCTCTCTAGCTCATTTCATCCCTCAAGAGTCAGGCAGGCCGACCCCCAGGACCTCTTCCCTGCACCACCCCTGAGCTGGCTAGGAGCTCTGCCTCCTGCTCCAGAAGGCTGCCTGCGCTCACTGTTTCCCAGCACTTGTGATTCTGTGTTGGATTGTTTCCCCCACTAGGCTATAAGCTCTTTGCCTTTCGCTTCTGTGTTTTCCAGCGTCTCTCCTGGTGCCTGGGCCCCAGAGCTTGCTCCAGAAGTGTTGGATGGATGTTCTACTCTCAGATGTGTCAAACCTGGCCTCAAAGATACTATATTATGGTTAGCTCTTGACACTAAACCAGGAAGGTTTAGATAATGTCAAACAGTGCAGTAAAGTGACTTGAAACCATGCCACTTGACAGAAGGGGTGAGAAGCAGGGGAAGGAAGGGGACCTCGTGTTCAGTGGGTAGCTATCTACAGTTTTTAGTGGGCATTTTCAAAAATGTTATCTCATTTAATCGCCATAAGAATACTCTGAAATCAATATTATCTTCATTTTCTAGATCCAGAATGAAGGCAGAAAAGTTGACTTGGCTGAGGCTACTCAACTAACTTGGCTAAGGCTACTCAAATTTAAACACAGGTCTTTGATTCCAAAACGGTCTCTCTGTTGCATTGTGCCAAGGGCTGCCCAGGCCATGGCAACGGTCAGAATGCAGGGGGAGGAGGCAAAGATGCCAGTGACAAGATTTCTGTGATGTCCTGCTGAGAGATGCCCAAATCTGATGGACATTGATTTTGTCAGCTCGTACAGGAAAGCATTACATAATTTGGTGTCCAGATGAGAGAAGGAAGAGTAAGCGTGATTTCTAGGGCAACTGGATAGATGAAGGTGCCATTGCAAAGAGAGATTTGTTTTCTGTGACTTCCAGAGTGATGTGACAGGAGTCAGATTTCTGCTCTCTGGAAGGAATTTTTGGCCAGGATGAAAGGGGATGCTTGCAGACATGGAGGGCAACAGACACCAGCTCTGAGCCCCATAGCAAGGATGGCAGGCAGTGGGGTACAAGCATGAATAAGGTGGGCCACTAAACTGAAGGAGACCTCAACAGGCACACCCTCCCCACAAATCTGTGGTTCTGACTCCCCCAGAATGGGTGTTGAGTGGGTAACAAAAATAATGCTTTTTCTTTAGCTTGTCCTCAACCGACACAAACGTAACAAGGATGGGAGGTTTCTAATGCAGTTTGAGAGGGTGGATTTAAAAGCTGAACCACCAGATCTCAGGGAAACAAAGCCATGACTTCCTGCCCCATCACAGCCACCGTTTGCCTGGCACTAACAACATACTTTATATTGTCTGGCTTTTTGTTTGCAAGAAAACATGAACTTGCATATTAACTTCCTTTAAATGCAATGGTCCTCTGTATGTAATCAAATAAACTTACTAGGCTCACATGGAATACTTTGGGAACAGCTTCCAGGGTTTTGATTTCTGTTCTTATGAGCAATCGGATTGCCCTCCTTCATTATCTTGCACTCCGATGGACCCGTGTCCAGGAACCATAGACAGTATAACCCTGCCCAGCTCCTCTCCTCAGTCTGGTCTCAAATAGCAGGTGGCCAGTTAATTTCCAAGTAAGACAACCAAGGACCT
This sequence comes from Phataginus tricuspis, assembly GCA_029783875.1. NCBI lineage: Eukaryota > Metazoa > Chordata > Mammalia > Pholidota > Manidae > Phataginus > Phataginus tricuspis. Next base: position 6,270,472 of record JAQQAC010003801.1, read on the forward strand.
GCTTCTCCAGCTTTTCTTGTTTATTACCAAAATAAACCCATGCAATTCCAGGGAGGCAGTCCCCCTGAGCCAGGACATTGGTCCAGTGACCTGTGGGGGACAGCAGCTTGTGCCCATTGTAGTGGTTGATAAGGAATGGCTGTGGCTCAAGCCCCAGAACCACAGCCCAGGAGCCTGACAGCCCAGAGGCTTGTGAATACAGACCTGCCCAAGAGAAGCTGGAGTTGGACATGAGCCTGGAATCACTGAGTCTTCCTCTCTCACTGTGCAGGTGAGGACACTGGGGCCCAAAGAGCTAACGGGAGCACTGGTGTTGGGCTGCCCCCTGGCTCCAGCGGCCCAGCTCAGACCCCATCTCTCCACAGCACCCCCCACCCTCTGCCCCCACAGAACTGGGAGGCTCCCTGCAGACTTTGAGAAAGCACTGGGGAGGGGAGGGAGGGAGCCTGGCTGCCCTGAGCAAACGCGGGCCCCACAGTAGGCCACAGCTCTCGTATTTCCCGGCAGAGGCAGAGAGAGATGGTACAGCTCCCTCAGCAGCAGCTTGGCCTGGGGCCCTTGGGTTTCTTGAGGTTGAAGACTCCGCTTTCCCATGAGTCTGCCTGACAGCTTTCTCTTTCAAAATGTAAACGTAGTAATTTAGTACTGTGCCTTCAATGTGTCCCTTTCCCAGAGATGGGGTGGGGGCTCAGTAGCATGTCCTTCTCACCCCAGGGACACACTTCCGGCTCCTGTGCCCAAATGTTTTCCAACACCAGCACTTGGGCAGCACCCGGTGGAACCCTCACGTTTCATAGCCTGCCCAGACTGGCTACTGGGGAAACTGCCTCGGCCTAGCCCCACACTGCCCTGGCGCCTGCTTCCTGAGGCTGACGTGAGCTTGGGGATGCTCCCCGGGCGGGGCGGCTGGGCTGGGGACTGAGTCAGTGGGAGTGGCGGGGGTGGGGGGACCTCAAGGGAAGCCCTAGCAGTGGGGGCTAAGGGACGTAAGGTCCCCACCCGAGAAGAAGCCTAGAACCACACTTGCAGGGGTGTCCTTTGCGCCTTCTGCGCCTCCAGGTGAAAGTGGCACAAGAGGCTGCCAAACCGGACTCTCGATCCTGGGAGACGCAGTGCAGAAAACGAGCATCTGTTCCCAGAGCCAACAGTCTATTGAAATGGCCTGTGCCATCCTCCGTTTTCTTCCGAACAATTATGTTTTTAAGTTAAATTTAAGACAGAGAGGAGGAGTGGGAGGGCTCTCTACTGGTAAGAGAGGAGAAGGCCCTACATTTCCTTGTCCTTTACAAAGCGTATTCATAGCACCTCATCCCCACGGAATGCCAGATCTTTGACAGGATTTTAGAAGTTCAGCTTTTCTTTGAAGCATGCATGTGGTGGACACTATTATCCCAGCCCCAGGCCCTCCCCACCTCCCCACCCAAATGAGATGCGCCTCGAAGTCACTGAAGCAGCCCCATCTAAATGTCCTGCTTTGTGCCAGCCACTCTGTGAAGCAGGTGAGTTTTTGAGCCAAGACTTGGTCCCATCCACAGTCTTGGACGAACCAACTGAAGAGCATGGATGGGATTCACTGGGAGGAAATCTGAGCAGCTCCCAGAACTGACCAGCAGGCACAGAAGAAGGGAGCCAAGCTCATACTGCAAAGAGAGTCTGGTCTGGACCCCTGGGACCATCCCCACTGTCAGGGTCACTGCTTCTCCACTGCTTCTCCCGGAATGATCTTTGCTTCATTCGCAAATGTTTGCATCTCACTCCCTGGCTGTGGGCGGTCAGGCACAGTATACGACTTTTTCAGCTTCCTGGTGGGAGGCAGCCCTTCCCTCCCATGGAGGCTCACACAGTAGAGGGGTCCCCCAAATAGGAAAGTAGCTCATATGCCATGCAGCACAGTAGGTCAGCTGTCACCCCCATTTCACAGATGAGGAAACTGAGACTCACAGCCTCATTACACTAAGTGACTACCTTAGTGTGACAGAGCCAGTAAGCACTGTCAAGCTCTTTAGGGTCGCTGTGCCTTGCTCGCCCAATCAGGACATGCTATCTGGGGAGAGAGGACTTTGAGTTGCAGTCTCACTTTGATAAATCCTACCCATCTCTGAGTCTGCTGACAGTGTCTGTAGTTGAGAACATACTGTATGAAGGCGGTATTTCCATGCTAGCAAATGGCTCAGGACAGCCCCCACCAGGCGCTTAGCCTTCCTCTCCCTCTCCCTGTCCACTCCTGTGGTCTTTCTGTCTTCTTCCCACCCCATCACTGAAGTACCAACAGCACAACAAAGCCAGGAAGACAGGTCATTCCGGCTGGACAGTAAACATGAGGCAGAGCAGTGGGTGAGTCGAGAGGTAGGCAGGGGTCCTGTGAGAAGGTATTCAGGCCTAAGCCTGAGGCTGCTGGGAGCTGTGGAAGGGTTTCAGTGGGAGAGGAGACTGATGAAGTGTCCGGAAGTTGGGGAATGGATAGGAAAGACTAAAGAGTGAGTGTGAAGAGGCTAGTTGGTGACCTAATATGGTAGTGGGTGGTTGGAGTAAAGATGGAGAGAAGTAGAGGGAATCAAGAAATATTCTAGAAATGGGATTAAAGGGTCTTGGTGATTGATTGAAGTAAGGTGGGTGGGGAGTGGGCGAAAAGGAAAAGCCAGCTTGGGCGGGCAGTGGAGTGGTGGGTGGCAGCATTCTCCTAGAGAGAAAGAGAGAGAGAGAGAGCGGTAAATGCAAGCCAGGAGGCTCAAGGGTTGAGAACCCAGGCAGAAAATTTTGCAGCTGAAAGGTGAAATACGCCCTCTTGGCTGGTCAACATGGATTGCACCCCTTCCCACCTCTCTGGTCCTGCACCTGCAGGCGGTGGCCAGTCGGCTTCGGCGCTCCTTGCTGGGCGTCGAAAGGCAAGCTGACCAAGCAAAGTGAAAGTCCCTTGCCGTCGGCCACGCAGGTCTCCTGTCAGCTCTGTAGCAAGCTAGTTTTACGACCTTGAGCAAATCACTCGTCCTCCTGGGTCTTGGTTTTCTGGCCATCACTAACACTCCAGGGTTTATGGATGAATATTTGAGTAGGTGAAGTGCTATGTAAATGTTTACTGCAAATAACAAACCATCCACAAAACATCTGCATATCGCCTGGGCAACCCAATGGCTTTAAAAATCTTTAAGTGGCTCTTGTCCTGATTCATCACATTCTATGCATTTAACTTCCAGAACAAATTTAGCCCTCAAAATATCTTGGTATATTTTCTACCCACAGGTTAACATTTAAATCCTCCATCTTCTATGCCACTCCACCATTTCTGCATCACCTGCTTCCCTACACACCCTCATCCTTCTCCACTTTAAGCAAGGAGCCCAGCCCCACCCACCCTCCCTCAGAGAAGACAGAAGCCACCAGAGACACTGTCTCACTAGGTCTGCTCCAGCCACCTCCCGAAAGAGAAGTCAGCAGGGCAACTTAGCAAAAAAGAGCACAGGCAGAGGAGGGAAGGTGGAGTTAGGACCCCATTCAGGGAGAGACAAGGACGTTAGATTCAGAATGGACAATTAGAGGCATCTTGCCAATACACACGCACACACACACATACACATGCTGTGGGCTTGAAGCTGCCGGAACAGGGGAAGGTCTCTGCAGGATGCCAATTACAGTGTACATTTTGAGCCATGATGGTCACTGGCTGGAGGGTCTGCATCATCAGCAATGAGGCTGGACAGGACTGGAGCTCCAGCCAATCCTCTTGCTCCTTTGACCAGAAGTTTATCAAAGAACAACCAGAACCAAGATTTGTGCTCCTCTGTCAGCAGCATTCGCCTTCACCATGCTCACTTCATGCCATCTTCTTTACTTTTTAAGCAAATATTGCCCCTAAAACAACTGACAAGGCCCAGATCTTAAGCACAGGGTTGTAGACTGAGCCTTGAAGGGAGCTAGGAGGGCTCAATGTGGTTCAACAGCCCCATATAAGCTGAGGGCAAATCTAATGAGCAAACCTGTGTTCCAAGGAAATGCCTCTCAAAAATGCTTAGTCCAGTGTCACTTATCCTGTGACCTGCTAGTTTATTTGGTTTTCCTTCCTTCTGACTTCTTACCCATGTCCCCATGTTAGTTCTTCCATCACAAGGGCCAAAGAGCATTTCACGGTTTGTGGTTGAGAAATGGAGGACTCAGAAGCATCTGTCTCCCCTCGCAGCTATGCTACAGGCCCCCAGCTGCAGGCTGGGGTGTAGATGGGACATTCTCTTGGAACAGCAGGTGCCGCCAGGCCTAAGGCTAATACAACTAATAACAGAGGACTTCTGGGAAGATGGCAGCATGAGCAGGGTGGCGGAAATCTCCTCCCAAAACCATATAGATTTGTGAAAATACAACAAATACAACTATTCCTAAAAGAGAGACCAGAAGATACAATACGCAGGCTACAGCTACATCTGTGAAAACTCAGCACCTAATGAAGCGGGTAAGATACAAAATCGTGACCCAGCAGGACCGGAGCACTCCCCCACCCCAGCGACCGGCAGGAGGAAAAGAATCAGAGTGGGGAGGGAGTGGAAGCACAGGACTGCTAGCTAATTAACTAGCCCTGCTGATCCTCATCGGGAGCACAGACACACATCGCATGGTGTACTAGAGATTAGAAAAACGGAAGGGCAGGATCAGAGATGGGGACTGCGAGTGGGTCCCCACAGCCAGCTCCCCTGGGACAAAAGAAAAGCGGGCGCTTTTTTAAAAATCTTAAAGAGACAAGGGCCCAACAGCAGAACAAAATCGTTCCAGCACATTCAACCCAGCAGGCTGGGAATCTTCAGGAATTTCGGGCCCCTAGCTGGCTGCCAGGTAAAGAAGCCCTGCTGAAGCCCCTCACAGCAATAAGCAGCCTGACATTCGTTCCACCCAGCTGGCGCTGCAAATGGTCCGGTGGATCTGCCACAGCTGCTGAACAGTGGGAGAGGGGCCTCGCCTACAGTAACCACACAGAATCTCCTCCCGGCAGGCGCACAGCTAACTGGGAAGGGCCACGGAAGCCAGAGAAAGGTCTGGAAGGCACCAAGGGGAACAGAAGGCACCCGGTGTGACTGCAAACCCCTGCAATGCTCTAGGCTAGTCTGAGGGTGGCCCCACACATGGCAGCTCAGGGGATTATCCTAGAGACCGCCTTCCATTGTGCGGGTAACTAGCACAGGCTGTGGAGAAGGGCAAGGAGAACAACAAGCAGGAAGGGACTTTGTTCTCCCAGTTGACACACGTGGCACCTGCCTACAACCATTTCTATCACCATGAAAAAAGATAGAAGTATATGGTCCAGTCAAAGATCACCCAGACAACCCCAGAGAGAGGGCCTGGTGGGATAGATTTCAACAATGTTCCTGAAAAAGAATTCAGAATAAAAGCCATAACCATGCTGATGGACCTACAGAGAAATATACAAGAGCTAACAGAGGAAGTCAGGAGGGACATTACACAAATGAAACCAAACAATCGATTGATTGGCTGAAGAGCAGACTGGACGAGGTGCAAGAGACTGTTAATGGAATAGAAATCAGAGAACAGGAATACAGAGAAGCTGAGGCAGAGAGAGATAAAAGGATCTCTAGGAATGAAAGAATATTAAGAGAACTGTGTGACCAATCCAAATGGAACAATATTCACATTATACGAGTACCAGAGAAGAGGGAGAAAAAGGGATAGAAAGTGTCTTTAAAGACATAATTGAGGAAAACTTCCCCAGGCTGGGAAAGGAAATAGTTTCTCATACCATGGAAGCCCACAGATCTCCCAACACAAGGGACCCAAGGAAGACAACACCAAGACATATAATAAATAAAATGGCAAAGATCAAAGACAAGGACAGAGTATTAAAGGCAGTCAGAGAGAGAAAAAAATCACCTACAAAGGAAAACCCATCAGACTATCATAAGACTTCTCAACAGAAACCTTACAGGCCAAAAGAGAATGGCATGATATATTTAACGTAATGAAACAGAAGGACCTTGAACCAAGAACACTGTATCCAGCACGATTGTCACTTAAATTTGAGGGAGGGATTAAAGAATTCCCAGACAAGTGAAAGTTGAGGGGATTTGCTTCCCACAAACCACCTCTACAGGATATCTTAAAGGGACTACTCTAGATGGAAGCTTTCCTAAGGATAAAAAGATGTCACCAGAGAAAATAAAATCATAGCAAAGAAAGCAGACCATCTAAATACCAACTAAAGGCAAAAAATAGAATCAACTATCCAAAAAAACAGTCAAACGAAACATAAAAGAGTATAGAATAAAACACCTAGTATATAAAGAGTAGAGGAGGAAGAATAAGAAGGGAGAGAAATAAAGAATCATCAGACTGTGTTTATAATAGCTTAACAAGAGTTAAGTCAGACTGTTAGATAGTAAAGAAGCTACCCTTGAACCTTTGGTAACCATGAATCTAAAGCTAGCAATGGCAATAAATACATATCTATGAATAATAACCCTAAATGTAAATGGACTGAATGCACCAATCAAAAGACACAGAGTAATAGAATGGATAAAAAGCAAGACCCATCTATATGCTGCTTACAAGAGACTCACCTCAAAACCAAAGATATAAACAGACTAAAAGTGAAGGGATGGAAAAGATATTTCATGCAAACAACAGGGAGAAAAAAGCAGGTGTTGCAGTACTTGCATCAGACAAAATAGACTTCAAAACAAAAAAAGTAGCAAGATATAAAGAAGGACATTACATAATGATAAAGGGGTCAGTCCAACAAGAGGATATAACCATTTTAAATATATATGCACCCAACACAGGAGTGCTAACATATGTGAAACGAATACTAACAGAATTAAAGGAAGAAATAGAAAGCAATGCATTCATTTTAGGAGACTTCAACACACCACTCACTCCAAAGGACAGAGACAGAATATAAGTAAAGACACAGAGGCACTGAACAACACACTAGAACAGATGGACCTAACAGACATCTACAGAACTCTACACCCAAAAGCAGCAGGATACACATTCTTCTTAAGTGCACATGGAACATTTTCCAGAATAGACCACATACTAGGCCACAAAAAGAACCTCAGTAAATTCAAAAATATTGAAATGCTACTAACCAAGTTATCAGATCACAAAGGTATAAAACTAGAAATAAATTGTACAAAGAAAACAAAAAGGATCACAAATACATGGGGGCTTAACAACATGCTCCTAAATAATCAGTGGATCAACGACCAAATTAAAACAGAGATCAAACAATATATGGAGACAAATGACAAGAACAGCACCAAGCCCCAATTTCTGTGGGATGCAGCAAAAGCATTTCTAAGAGAAAAGTATATTGCAATAAGAAGGAAGAACAATCCCAAATGAATAGTCTAAAGTCACCATAATTGAAATTGGAAAAAGAAGAACAAATGAGGCCCAAAGTCACCAGAAGGAGGGACATAATAAAGATTAGAAGAAATAAATAAAATTGAGAAGAATAAAACAACAGAAAAAAATCAATGAAACCAAGAGCTGGTTCTTTGGAAAAATAAACAAAATAGATAAACCCCTAGCCAGACTTATTAAGAGAAAAAGAGAATCTACACACATAAATAGAATCAGAAATGAAAAAGGAAAAATCACGACGGACCCCACAGAAATACAAAGTATTATAAGAGAATACTATGAAAATCTATAGGCTAACAAGCTGGAAACATAGAATAAATGGACAACTTCTTAGAAAAATACAACCTTCCAAGACTGACCAAAGAAGAAACAGAAACCCTAAGCAGACCAATTACCAGCAACAAAATTGAATAGGTAATAAAAAAACTACCCAAGAACAAAACCCCCATGCCAGATGGATTCACCGCTGAATTTTATCAGACATATAGAGAAGAAATAATACCCATTCTCCTTAAAGTTTTCCAAAAAATAGAGGAGGAGGGAATACTACCAAACTCATTCTATAAAGCCAGCATCACTCTAATACCAAAACCAGGTAAAGACCCCACCAAAAAAGAAAATTACTGAAGAACATAGATGAAAAAATACTCACAAAATATTAGCAAACCAAATTCAAAAATACATCAAGAGGATCGTACACATGATCAAGTTGGATTCATCCCAGGGATGCAAGGATGGTACAACATTCGAAAATCCATCAACATCACCCACCACATCAACAAAAAGAACAAAAACCACATGATCATCTCCATAGATGCTGAAAAACCATTTGACAAAATTCAACATCCACTCATCGTAAAAACTCTCAACAAAATGGGTATAGAGGGCAAGTACCTCAACATAATAAAGAGCATATATGACAAATCCACAGCCAACATCATACTTAACAGCGAGAAGCTGAAAGCTTTTCATCTAAGATCAGGAACAAGACAGGGGTGCCCACTCTCTCCACTGTTACTCAACATAGTAATGGAGGTCCTAGCCATGTCACTCAGACAAAACAAAGACATACAAGGCTTCCAGATTGGTAAAGAAGAAGTCGAATGTCACTATTTGCAGATGACATGATATTGTACATAAAGAACCCTAAAGACTCCACTCCAAAAGTAACAGAACTAATATCTGAATTCAGCAAAGTTGCAGGATACAAAATTAATACACAGAAATTCATTGCTTTCCTCTATACTAATGATGAACTAACAGAAAGAGAAATCAGGAAAACAATTTCGTTCACAATTACATCAAAAAGAATAAAATACCGAGGAATAAACCTAACGAAAGAAGTGAAAGACGTATACTGTGAAAACTATAAACACTCCTAAGAGAAATTAAAGAGGACACTAACAAATGGAAATTCATCCCATCCTCTTGGCTAGCAAGAATAAATATTGTCAAAATGGCTATACTACCTAAAGCAATCTATAGATTCAATGCAATCCCTATCAAAATACCAACAGCATTCTTCAATGAACTGGAACAAATAATTCTAAAATTCAGATGGAACCATGAAAGACCCCGAATAGCCAAAGCAATCCTGAGAAGGAAGAATAAAACAGGGGGAATTACTCTCCCAGACTTCAAGCTCTACTACAAAGCTACAGTAAACAAGATAATTTGACATTGGCACAAGAACAGACCAGTGGAACAAAATAGAGAGTCCAGATATTAACCCAAACATATATGGTCAATTGATATATAATAAAGGAGCCATGGATGTACAATGGGGAAATGACAGCCTCTTCAGCAGCTGGTATTGGAAAAACTGGACAGCTACATGTAAGAGAATGAAACTGGACTACTGTCTAACCCCATACACAAAGGTAAACTCAAGGTGGATCAAAGACCTGAATGTAAGTCATGAAACCATAAAACTCTTAGAAAAAAACATAGGCAAAAATCTCTTGGACATAAACATGAGCGACTTCTTCATGAACATATCCCCCCGGGCAAGGGAAACAAAAGCAAAAATGAACAAGTGGGACTATATCAAGCTGAAAAGCTTCTGTACAGCAAAGGACACCATCAGTAGAAGAAAAAGACATCCTACAGTATGGGAGAATATATTCATAAATGACATATCGGATAAGGGGTTGACATCCAAAACATACAAAGAACTCTCACACCTCAACAAACAAAAAGCAAATAATCCAATTAAAAAATAGGCAGAGGATATGAATAGACACTTCTCCAAAGACGAAATTCAGATGGCCAACAGGCACATGAAAAGATGCTCCATATCGCTAATCATCAGAGAGATGCAAATTAAAACCACAATGAGATATCACCTCACACCAGTGAGGATGGCCAAAATCCAAAACACAAACAACAGCAAATGTTGGCAAGGATGTGGAGAAAGGGGAACCCTCCTACACTGCTGGTGGGAATGCAAATTAGTTTAACCATTGTGGAAAGCAGTATGGAGGTGCCTCAAAAAACTCAAAATAGAAATATCATTTGACCCAGGAATCCCACTCCTAGGAATTTACCCTCAGAATGTAGCAGCCCAGTTTCAAAAAGACAGATGCACCTCTATGTTTATCGCAGCACTATTTACAATAGCCAAGAAATGGAAGCAACCTAAGTGTCCATCGGTAGATGAATGGATAAAGACAGTGTAATATACACAATGGAATTTTTTTTCAAATAAACATTTTATTGAAGTATTATATATAAAATATTATAATCACAAATATGAAGCTCACTAATTTTAAAAAGGAACATAGTGATACATCTACTACTCAGGTCAAGAAGGAGAACATTTCCAGGTCCCCAGAAGCTCCATCATGTTCCTGTCAGTCTTAACTGATCTTACCTCCACCCACCCCCGTCCAGGCATGAGCACACAGAGTGACTATTATTAGGACTTTTGTCCTCATCAGTTAACTTTGTTTTCAGGCTTCTTTGTTTTTCAAACAGCAGTTGAGTCATATAGTATATACTTCTGATCCTGGCTTCATTTGTTCAACTCTGTGAAACACCTCCATGTTACTATGTGTAGCCATAGGGCTGTTCTCATTTCTCATTGAGAATTTATGGCACTCATGGTATGAATATACCAGAATTTATTAGCCAATCTACTAATGAACTTTTGGGTTGTTTTCTATAGCTCAAGTTCTGTTACTGACAGTCTCTGCGTGTCTTCTGGTCAAACATAATGTATAGAGTTTTGTCGAGCACACCTAGAAACTGAACTGTTGGATCACAGAGCATATGTACAATTCTCTTAAATACTGCCTAACAATTTCTGGAGTGCTTGTACATAGAAGTCCTTAGTCAGTCACTTAAAGCAGGATTGCGGCAAGTAGTGTCCTATAACCTCATAACCATAAACTGCATTATAGACCTCCATACAATTTTTTTTTTACAATTTATTTTGGTATCATTAACCTACAATTACATGTGCAATATTATGGTGATTAAACTACCCCCTTCATCAGGTCCCCCCCACCAACCCTATTAGAGTCACTGTCCAT
>JAQQAC010003801.1:6286366-6328071 GCA_029783875.1 Phataginus tricuspis
TATTGGTCTGTAATTTTCTTTTTTAGTGAGGTCTTTGCCCGGTTTTGTATTAGAGTGATGCTGGCTTCATAGAAAGACTTTGGAAGTATTCCCTCCTCTTCTATTTTTTGGAAAACTTTAAGGAGAATGGGTGTTATTTCTTCTCTATATGTCTGGTAGAATTCAGAGGTGAATCCATCAGGTCCAGGGGTCTTGTTCTTGGGTAGTTTTCTGATTACTGATTCAATTTCATTGCTGGTGATTGGTCTGTTTAGTTTTTCTGTTTTCTGCTTGGTCAGTCTTGGAAGGCTGTATTTTTCTAAGAAGTTGTCCATTTCTTCGAGGTTTTGCAGCTTGTTAGCATATCGATGCTCGTAATATTCTCTTATAATTCTTTATATTTCTGTGGGAGCAGTCGTTATTTTTCCTTTCTCATTTCTGATTCTGTTTATGTGTGTAGATTCTCTTTTTCTCTTAATAAGTCTGGCTAGGGGTTTATCTATTTTGTTAATTTTTTCAAAGAACCAGCTTTTGGTTTCATTGATTTTTTTCTATTGTTTTATTCTTCTCAATTTTATTTATTTCTTCTCTGATCTTTATTATGTCTCTCCTTCTGGTGACTTTGGGCCTCATTTGTTCTTCTTTTTCCAATTTCAGTAATTGTGTCTTTAGACTATTCATTTGGGAATGTTCTTCCTTCTTTAAATAGGCCTGGATTGCTATATACTTTCCTCTTAGAACTGCCTTTGCTGCGTCCCACAGAAGTTGTGGCTTTGTGTTGTTGTTGTCATTAGTCTCCATATATTCTTTGATTTCTGTTTTGATTTAGCCGTTAACCCATTGATTCATTAGGAGAATGTTGTTAAGTCTCCATGTATTTGTGAGCCTTTTTGATTTCTTTCTGAAATTTATTTCTAGTTTTATGCCTTTGTGATCTGAGAAGTTGGTTGGTAGGATTTCAATATTTTTGAATTTACTGAGGCTATTTTTGTGGCCTAGTATGTGGTCTATTCTGGAAAATGTTCCATGTGCACTTGAGAAGAATGTGTATCCTGCTCCTTTTGGGTGCAGAGTTCTGTAGATATCTGTTAGGTCCTTCTGTTCTAGTGTGTTGTTCAGTGCCTCTGTGTCTTTACTTATCCTCTGCCTGGTTGATCTATCCTTTGGAGTGAGTGGTGTGTTAAAGTCTCCTAAAATAATTGCATTGCTGTCTATATCCTCCTTCATTTCTGTTAGTATTTGTTTCACATATGCTGACGCTCCTGTGTTGGGTGCATATATATTTATAATGGTTATATCTTCTTGTTGGACTGACCCCTTTATCATTATGTAATGTCCTTCTTTATCTCTTGCTACTTTCTTCATTTTGAAGTCTGTTTTATCTGATACAAGTACTGCAACACCTGCTTTTTTCTCTTTGTTGTTTGCATGAAATACCTTTTTCCATCCCTTCACTTTTAGTCTGTGTATATCTTTGGGTTTGAGGTGAGTCTCTTGTAAGCAGCATATAGATGGGTCTTGCTTTTTTATCCACTCTGTTACTCTGTGTCTTTTGATTGGTGCATTCAGTCCGTTTACATTTAGGGTGATTATTGATAGGTATGTACTTATTGCCATTGCTGGCTTTAGATTCATGGTTACCAAAGGTTCAAGGGTTGCTTCTTTACTATCTAAGAATCTAACTTAACTTTCTTGTTAAGTTATTGTGAACGCTGTCTGATGTTTCTTTATCTCTCCCTTCCTATTCTTCCTCCTCCTTTCTTTATATATTAGGTGTTGTATTTTTTGCCTTTAGTTAGTATTTGGACGGTCTGCTTTCTTTGCTATGATTTTATTTTCTCTGGTGACATCTTTTTAGCCTTAGGGGTGCTTCCCTCTAGAGCAGTCCGTTTAAGATATCCTGTAGTGGTGGTTTATGAAAGGCAAACTCTCTCAACTTTCGTTTGTCTTGAAATTGTTGAATACCTCCATCATATTTAAATGATAATCGTGCTGGATACAATATTCTTGGTTCGAGGCCCTTCTGTTTCATTACATTAAATATATCATGCCATTCTCTTCTGGCCTGTAAGGTTTCTGTTGAGAAGTCTGATGACAGTCTGATGGGTTTTCCTTTGTAGGTGATCTTTTTTCTCTCTCTAGCTGCCTATAATACTCTGTCTTTATCTTTGATCTTTGCCATCTTGATTATTATGTGTCTTGGTGTTGTCTTCCTTGGGTCCCTTGTGTTGGGAGATCTGTGGGCTTCCGTGGACTGCGAGACTATTTCCTTCCCCAGCGTGGGAAAGTTTTCAGCAATTATTTCTTCAAAGACACTTTATATCCCTTTTTCTCTCTCTTCTTCCTCTGGTTCTCCTATAATGCGAATATTGCTCCGTTTGAATTGGTCACACAGTTCTCTTAATATTCTTTCATTCTTAGAGATCCTTTCATCTCTCTCTGCCTCAGCTTCTTTGTATTCCTGTTCCCTGTTTTGTATTTCATTGACAGTGTCTTGTACCTCATCCAGTCTGCTGTTAAGCCCGTTGATGGCTTGTCTCATTTCTGCATAGTCTTTCCTCATTTCCTCCCTTAGCTCTTGCACATTTTTCTGTAGATCCGTCAGCATGGCTATGACTTTTATTCTGAATTCTTTTTCAGGAAGACTGTGCATGTCCATTCCTTCAGATTCTCTCTCAGGGGTTGTCTGGGTTTGGAGCTTTGTCTGAACCATATTCCTCTGTCTTTTCATGGCTATAGAATTGGTTGCTGGTAGTTGTCACGTATGTTAGCTGGGCTCTTTACAACCTTGAAAAGGAAAGAGAAGAAAGAAGAGAAAAAAATACTAATAATAAAAATAAAAGGAGAGAGAGAGAGAAAGAAAGAAAGAAAAGAAAGGAAAGAAAGAGCAGCAACACCTAAGAAAAAAAAAAAGCCCACCGGGAGTGGTTTCTGTGTGAATGCTGTAGGTGGCGCTGTTGCTCCACTCTTCCAGAGTCGTGGCCACGCCACTCCATATGGCCCTTTAAAGCTGTGGCCGAGGTGAGAATGAATGGGAGGCTGTTGAGCTCTTTGGGAGTCCTAAATATGGCTACCCTTTCCCAGTCGCCCACTAAGGGGTCCGAAGCTCCCCAGGACTCCCAGCCTGCTTGGCTGAGTGTACCAAGGTGATGCGGTCCTCTGCTGGACTCCTGTCTCTTTAAGACCGCTGAAAAAAAAAGCGTGCGCTTTTCTCCTTTTTTTTTTTCTCCTCTTTTCTCCTTCCCTGAGCCAGCCGCAAGCAACCAGGTGCATTCCGCTGAGACCCTGCACCCTCTGTCTCTCCAATATCCACTACACCGCGCTCTGCTCCCAGCGCAGATCTCCGGGGCTGGTTATCTCCCGGGCCTGCACTTCCACTCCCTCCCGGCTCTGAATCCTCTCCTCCCGCCAGTACACTGGGTTGGGGGAGTGCTCAGTTCCTGCTGCGTTGCGGTTCCGTTTCTTACCCACCTCGACAGCTGTCGAGTTCTCTCAGGTGTAAGTGCCCGCCAGTGCGCTGCCCCACTGGCTGCCGAGTCCTCTCAGGTGTGGCTGCACGGTGGGCGCTTTCCTGTGTGTTCTGGTCTCTCTTTTGGGAATAGTTGTATTTTCTGTGTTTTCATGGATAAATATAATGTTGGGAGGAAATTTCCGCTGCTCTGTTCACGCTGCCAACTTCCCGGACCAACTACTGTATTTTTCAAAGTGTCTATCTCTCTCCTGAAGTCATCCCTTAGCTCTTGACTAGTTTTCTGTAGCTCCATTAGCATGCTTATGACTTTTATTTTGAATTCTTTTTCAGAAAGATTGGTGATTTCAGTTTCATTGAACCCTCTTTCTGGTATTTGAGGGATTTTGGGATTGAACAAGGTTCTTCTGCCTTTTCATAATCTTACTGGATAATGAGAAATATTAGGTTTGTGTAGGTGGCATCCTCTAGGGACCAGAAGCTCTGCTCTTCAGAGCTGCCCAGCAACTTGAGCAAATGCAGTTGTCACAGATGAACAGTGCCAGTGCCTACCCTAAGCTCTTTTGTGCTTCCTGACTGCAGAGGTGGGCATTGCATTAAGCCCCTAAGCTTCCATAGGTGGAGCTGCCCTCCTGCTGCCCTGTAGAAATGGCGGGGGTCACAGGCAAGCTCCACCAATGCCTGCCGGGAGGACAGAGGTCTTTCCTGCTTCCTGGCTGCAGTGCCTGTTTCTGCTGTCAGGGCCAGTGAGCTACATGCAAGGAGAAGCCTCTGTATTAAGCCTCTGTAGTTGCTGTAGTTGGGGATGCCCTCCAGCTGGCCTGGCATGATGGTGGGGCAGTAGGTTTGCATGCAGGTGCTGGCTGGGAGGAAGGAGTGGCAGGCTGCTTATTGTGATGGGGCCTTGGGGCTGCATTGCCAGCCAGGGGGATGGAGCACCTGAAGCTCCTGTAAGTTCCCAACCTGCTGGGATGAGTGTGCCGGGACGATTTTGTGCACCTGTTCCTTCTCTGGAGCAGCAACCTCTGTGTAATCCTTGCCCCTTTAGCAACCCTCTCACTGTTGGGAAGTCTTTCAAAGCACCTGCCTTCCTTTTGTCCTAGAGCAGCTGGTTGTGGAAACCTGTTCTCCACAAGTGGCTGGAATCTCAGTCTCTGACTTTGTTTTTCAACCCCTCTTGTCTCCAGGGCACCATGCAATGTGGGTTTGTGCTCCTGGGGTAGATTTCTAGGGCTGGGTATTTAGCAGTCCTGGGCTTCTACTCCCTCACCACTCTGTTTCTCTTCTTCCCACTGGTGAGTTGGGGTAGGGGGAGTGCTTGGGTCCTGCCAGGTTGCACCTTTATTACTTTACCCTTTTCTGTGAGATGTTCTCTTTTCCTAGATGTAGACTAGCTGGTGCAATCTTATTTCTGATCACTGTTTTAGGAATAGTATTTGCTGTATTTTCGTATTATATATGGTTTTGGGAGGAGATTTCTGCTTCACTTCTCATGCTGCCATCTTTTTTCAAATCTCATCAAAGAGGAATTTTACCAGAATCTGTAATGTTTGTTTTCATAAGGAGAAAATATCTCTGTAACTTAAAATTAGTTGAAAATTAAAGGTAACAATAACAAAAAGGACAATATAAAGTAGTTATCAGCTGACAGGTGCTCATCATTGGAATACAACTGCTCTCATCTGCTGAAAAAAATTAAAGGTAAATGTTGGAAGAAAATAAATAGGATTGTGAAACAAAGAAAAGCTGACCGCCATACTGGAGACCACCAGAAAGATTTCTAAGGCCTAAATATTGAGGGTTTCATTCACTCTGGGAGTCTCAAAATGGCCACCCATGAAAAACTAAAGACCATCTGTTAATTATGTTAAGGCTAAACAATTTGCATCTGCACTCCTACTAAAGGATTGCTCACCTTTCCTCTTAATTTCCTCCCAGATCCAGTTGCCCAACAGAATGTGTATTGGCCCCATTTTTTCTTTGCATAATGTATCTCATTTAAATGAAGTGTAGGATTTGGGATTAAAGATAGTGGCATGAGAGGTGACACAGAGGCTTCCTCCTAAAACCACATATAATATGAAAATATAACTACTACAACTACTCTTGAAAGAGCAACAGTAAAGAGGACGGCAACACACTGCATACACCTGGAGACAAGAGCAGCCCTCATGGAAAAGGGTAACTACTAAAGCCGTAGTCCTGCAGGATCCAAGCCCTTCCCCCACCCGAGCTCACCAGCAGGAGGAACAGGAACAGAGCAGAGAGGGAGTGGAGAACTGGGACTGCTGAATACCTAACTCTGGAGATCTGCTCTGGGAGCACAAACCTACATTTCATGGTGCTTGCATGATATTCTCGTAATTAGGGGGTTGGAAACCTAAGACAGGCAGAATTCCTGGAGAGACTAAGATTCCAGCTGCTTGTGGAAAGCAGGGATCCATATCCAGCTGCTCTGGGACAAAAGAAAGGCGGACAGTCTGAGAGACTTCCTAACAAAGAAGCCCTTAGTAAGAGGGCTGCTAAAGGGGCAAGGATTGCACAGAGCTTACTGTTCAGGAGAAAGGACAGGTAGACAAAATTGTCTGGGTGCACTCTGCCCAGCAGGTTGGCATCTTTCACGATCTTCAGGTGCTTCAGCTCCCTGGCTGCCTACACAGCTCCAAGAACCCCTTCTGTGACAGGCAGACTAATGTGCCTTTCTCCTGGTCAGCCCCACCAGGCTTGCAAACCGGCAAAACCTTCCCTGGTGTTAGGCCAGCCAGAGGGAAGATCTGTCTACAGCAACTAAAAATGCAAAGCACAGAGGTTTATACCTGTGTGATTAGCCCACTGGTTCAGGCAGTGGAGACAGGCATAGCAGCCAGGAACCAGGAAACAGCCTTTTCCTCCCCTGAGGCACCAATACCACTCCCCTAAAATCCCAGACACTGCTTCAGGGGCTGAGCAGCTCCAGAGAGTAGAGCTTCTGGGCACTAGAGGGCACCATACACAAATATGAAACACCAAAGGAACCTGGTCCAGAGTAAAATTATGAATACAGCTCCTGAGAAAGATTTAAATGATATGGAACTTATGACTCTCCCTGAAAGGGAGTTCAAAATAAAAATCATTAACATGCTCATGGAGGTACAGAAAGATATTCAAGAACTCAGGAATGAATTATGGTTGGAAATCCAATCATTGAAGAGCACAATGGACGATATTAAAAGCAGATTGGATATGGTGGAGGAGACAATAAATGAAATAGAAACTAGAGAAGAGGAATACAAAGAAGCTGAGGCACAGAGAGAAAAAAGGATCTCTAAGAATGAAAGAATATTGAGAGAACTGTGTGACCAATCCAAACGGAACAATATTCGCATTATAGGGGTACCAGAAGAAGAGAGAGAAAAAGGGACAGAATGTGTCTTTGAGGAGGTAATTGCTGAAAACTTCCCCAATCTGGGAAAGGAGATAGTCTCTCAGGCTATGGAGGTGGGCATATGTCCCAACCAAGGGACCCAAGGAAGACAACATCAAGACATATAGTAATTAAAATGGCAAAGATCAAGGATAAGGACAGACTATTGAAAGCAGCCAGAGAGAGAAATAAGATCACATATAAAGGAAAACCCATCAGGCTATCATCAGACTTCTCAGCAGAAACCTTACAGGACAGAAGGGAGTGGCATGATGTATTTAATGCAATGAAGCAGAAGGGCCTTGAACCAAGATTACGTTATCCAGCAAGATTATCATTTAAATTTGAAGGAGGGATTAAACAATTCCCAGATAACCAAAAGCTGAGAGAATTTACCTCCCACAAACCATCTCTACAGTGTATTTTGGAGGGACTGCTATAGATGGAAGTGTTCCTACAGTTTAATAGCTGTCACCAGAGGTAACAAAACCACAGTAAAGAAAATAGAACAGCTAATTACTAAGAAAATGCAAAATTAAATTAACTATCCCTAAAGTCAATCAAGGGATAGACAAACAGTACAGAATATGATACCTAATATATAAAGAATGGAGGAGGAAGAAAAAGGAGGAGTGAAAAAACAAACAAACAAAGAACCTTTAGAGTGTATTTGTAATAGCATATTTAGTGAGTTGTTAGACTCTTAGATAGTAGGAAAGTTAACCTTGAACCTTTCGTAACCACGAATATGAAGCCTGCAATGCCAATAAGTACATACCTATCCATAATCACCCTAAATGTAAATGGACTGAATGCACCAGTCAAAAGGCATAGAGTAACTGAATGGATAAAAAGCAAGACCCATCTATATGCTGCCTTCAAGAGACTCACTTTAAACCCAAAGACATACACAGACTAAAAGTGAAGGGATGGAGAAAGACATTTCATACAACTAATAGGGAGAAAAAAGCAGGAGTTGTAGTACTTGTATCAGACAAAATAGACTTCAAAACAAAGAAAGTCACAAGAGACAAAGAAGGACATTACATAATGATAAAAGGGTCAATCCAACAAGAAGATATAACCATTATAAATATCTATGCACCCAACACAGGAGCTCCTACATATGCAAAACAAATACTAACAGAATTAAAGGGGAAAATAGAATGTAATGCATTCATTCTAGGAGACTTCAACACACCACTCACTCTGAAGGACAGATCAACCAGACAGAAAATAAGTAAGGAGACAGAGGCACAGAACAACACATTAGAACAGATGGACCTAACAGACATCTACAGAACTCTACACCCAAAAGCAGCCGACTACACATTCTTCTCAAGTGCACATGGAACATTTTCAAGAATATATCATATACTTGGCCACAAAAAGAGCCTCGGTAAATTTAAAAAGATTGAAATTGTACCAACCAGCTTCTCAGACCACAAAGGAATGAAACTACAAATGAATTACCCAAAGAAAATGAAAAATCCCACAAACACATGGAGGCTTAATCACATGCTTCTAAATAATCAATGGATCAATGACCAAATAAAAACAGAGATCAAGCAATATATGGAGACAAACGGCAACAATAATTCAACACCACAAAATCTGTGGGACACAGCAAAGGCTGTGCTAAGAGGAAAGTTTATTGCAATACAGGCCTGCCTCAGGAAAGAAGAACATTCCCATATGAGCAGTCTAAACACACAATTAAAGAAACTAGAAAAACAAGAACAAATGAGACCCAAAGTCAGTAGAAGGAGGGACATAATAAAGATTAGAGCAGAAATGAATAAAATCGAGAAGAATAAAACAATAGAAAGGATCAGCGAAAGCAAGAGCTGGTTCTTTGAGAAAATAAACAATACAGATAAACCCCTAGCAAGACTTATCAAGAAAAAAAGAGAGTCTACTCACATAAACAGAATCAGAAATGAGAAAGGAAAAATCACTACAGACAGCACAGAAATACAAAGAACTATAGAGAATACTATGAAAAATTATATGCTAACAAACTGGATAACCTAGAAGAAATGGACAACTTTCTAGAAAAATACAACCTTCCAAGGCTGACCCAGAAAGAAACAGAAAATCTCAACAGACCAATTACCAGCAATGAAATTGAACTGGTAATCAAAAACCTACCTAAGAATAAAACACCTAGACCAGATGGATTCACCACTGTATTTTATCAAACATTTAGTGAAGACCTAATACCCATCCTCCTTAAAGTTTTCCAAGGAGTAGAAGAAGAGGGAATACTTCCAAACTCATTCTATGAAGCCACCATCACTTTAATACCAAAACCAGGCAAAGACACCACAAAAAAAGAAAACTACAGGTCAATACCCCTGATGAACATAGATGCAAAAATACTCAACAAAATATTAGCAAACTGAATTCAAAAGTACATCAAAAGGATCATCCATCATGATAAAGTGGGATTTATTCCAGGGATGCAAGGATGGCTCAACGTTCGAAAATCCATCAACATCATCCACCGCATCAACAAAAAGAAGGACAAAAACCACATGATCATCTCCATAGATCCTGAAAAAGCATTTGACAAAATTCAACATCCATTCATGATAAAAATTCTCAACAAAATGGGTATAGAGGGCAAATACCTCAACATAATAAAGGCTATATATGACAAACCCACAGCCAACACTATACTTAACAGAGAGAAGCTGAAAGCTTTTCCTTTAAGATCGGGAACAAGACAAGGATGCCCACTCCCCCACTTCTATTCAACGTGGTACTGCAGGTCCTAGCCATGGCAATCAGACAACACAAAGAAATAAAAAGCATCCAGATTGGCAGGGAAGAAGTTAAACTGTCCCTCTTTGAAGATGACATGATATCGTACATAAAAAACCTGAAAGAATCTACTCCAAAACTACTAGATCTAATATCTGAATTCAGCAAAGTTGTGGGATACAAAATTAATGCGCAGAAATCTATGTCATTCCTATACACTAACAATGACCTAGCAGAGAGAGAAATCAGGAAAACAATTCCATTCAAAGTTGCATCAAAAAGAATAAAATACCTAGGAATAAACCTAACCAAGGAAGTGAAAGACCCATACTCTGAAAACTACAAGACACTCATGAGAGAAATTAAAGAACATATCAATAAATGGAAACACATCCCACACTCATGGGTAGGAAGAATTAATATTGTCAAAATGGTCATCCTGCCTAATGCAATCTACAAATTCAATGCAATTTCTATCAAAATACCAACAGCATTTTTCAATGAACCAGAGAAAATCATTCTAAAATTCACATAGAACTAGAAAATACCCCGAATTGCCAAAGCAATCCTGAGAAGGAAGAATAAAACTGAGGGGATTATGCTCCCCAACTTCAAGCTTTACTACAAAGCCACAGTACTCAAGACAATTTGGTATGGGCACAAGAACAGACCCATAGACCAACGGAACAGACTAGAGAGCCCTGATATAAACCCAACCATATATGGTCAATTAGTATATGATAAAGGAGCCATGGACATACAATGGGAAAATGACAGCCTCTCCAACAGCTGGTGTTGGCAAAACTGGACAGCTACATGCAAGAGAATGAAACTGGATTATTGTTTAACCCCATACACAAAACTAAACTCGAAATGGATCAAGGACCTGAATGTAAGTCATGAAACCATAAAACTCTTAGAAGACAACATAGGCAAAAATCTCCTGAATATAAGCATGAATGACTTCTTCCTGAATGCATCTCCTCAAGGAAGGGAAACAAAACCAAAAATGAACTCATGGGACTACATCAAACTAAAAAGTTTCTGTAAGCAAAGGGACACCATCAACAGGACAAAAAGGCATCCTACAGTATGGGAGAGTATATTTGTAAATGACATATCTGACAAGGGATTAACATCCAAAATATATAAAGAACTTACATGCCTCTACACCCAAAAAGCAAATAACCCAATTAAAAAATGGGCAGAGGATATGAAGAGACAGTTCTCCAAAGAAGAAATTCAGATGGCCAACAGACACATGAAAAGATGCTCCACATCACTAATCATCAGGGAAATGCAAATTAAAACCACAATGAGCTATCACCTCACACGAGTAAGGATGGCCAGCATCCAAAAGACTAAGAACAACAAATGCTGGTGAGGATGTGGAGAAAGGGGAACCCTCCTACACTACTGGTGGGAATGTAAACTAGTTCAGTCATTGTGGAAAGCAATATGGAGGTTCCTCAAAAACCTAAAAATACAAATACCATTTGACCCAGGAATCCCACTCCTTGGAATTTACCCAAAGAATACAACTTCTCAGATTCAAAAAGACATACGCACCCCTATGTTTATTGCAGTACTTTTTACAATAGCCAAGATATGGAAGCAACCTAAGTGTCCATCAGTAGATGAATGGATAAAGAAGAGGTGGTACATATACACAATGGAATACTATTTTGCCATAAGAAGGAAACAAATCCTGCTATTTGCAACATGGATGAAGCTGGAGGATATTATGCTCAGTGAAATAAGCCAGGCGGAGAAAACAAGTGCGAAATGATTTCCCTCATTTGTGGAGTATAACAACGAAGCAAAACTGAAGGAACAAAATAGTAGCAGACTCAGAGACTCCAAGAAGGAACTAGTCGTTACCAAAGGGGAGGAGTGTGGGAGAGTGGGTAGGGAGGGTGGGAGAAGGGGATTGTGGGATATTATGTTTAGTACACATGGTGTGGTGAACCACGGAGAAAACAGTGTAGCACAGAGAAGGCAAACTGTGAATCTGTGTCATCTTACTACACTGATGGACAGTTGACTGAACTGGGGTATGAGTGGGGAGTTTATAATATGGGTAAATGTAGTAACCACGTTTTTTTTCATGTGAAACTTTCATAAGAGAGTATATCAATAATACCTTAATTAAGAAAATGGCTAAATAAATAAATAAATGAAGTGCACCCCTGTGAAGTCCTCTCTTGCTTGTTTCTTCCAGGATATAAAACTTTTGCATGACGTGGGCTCTTTGGAACGTATCTCCTACCGCACCTGTAGGAGTTTTATCTTCCTGGGTCTAGGTCCAAATTCTTGCTCAAACAAAATTCTCTTCATTTTCAAGGTGATGTTAATGAATTTTTCATCAACAGGATATATAAATTGTAAATTTCTAAAAGAAAAAGAAAGGCAACACCTAAAACTTTGATCAATCCAACAAAAGTAAGGAATCAAAAAAAAGAAAAGACACAACAAGAAAGCATAGTAAGTAGACAATACAGGTATATGGACAAAATAAGTCCAAATATGCCAGTGCTCACAATTTAATGTGATTTGGTTAAAATCTCCATTAAAAGGTCGTGTCTAACCAATGGGTTTTAGCCTTAGGCAAGTTCACTATGCATTCAGTAAGACGGAGGAATGACAATGGAACATTCTTGGTGAAAGGGTTTATTATCCAGCTTGTTCTCCCAGCAATAGGTTGAGCACTAGAATTACATCTGCATCCAACAGTCTGCAGGTCTGTAATTCTCCTTCATCTCTGATTCTGCCCAGAGCACTGGGCAGAGCTCTTACGTAGTGACTTAGTCAGTAATAGCTTAATTGCCCACATGTGCGGAAACATTAGCCTAGCAGGAAGCCAGTTACATCATCAAGTTGTTTAAGTTCAGGTGAGGATCCTGGCCATAGGAAGCTTCACTTTATCAACAGGTAGCAACTCTCATATTGGGTAACAAAATTCAGTTATATAAGACCTAGAAAATTGCAAAATAAAAGGATGGAAAAGATGTATTAGCCAAGGAAATGCTAACACCAAGAAACAGGTATGCCAATATTAATTTAAAAATAAATAAAATTCAAAGCCAAAAAGAATTAATGGTCCATGAAGAGGTTTTTTTGTTTTATTCCTGTCCACTTTTGAATCTCCGTGCAATTTTAAAAAATGTATAAAGCAAAAATTACAGCTCAAGTAGACAAAAAATGACCAAGGATTCAGAGCTGTGCTCTCCGGTTCACTCACCAATGTATGCCCCCTAGTATAGTTGGTAAGTCAGTAGGCTACTGAAGACCTAAAATATGGCAGGTCCCCAACTGAGAGAAGCTATAACACACATCAGATATCAAAGACTTGGCATGAAAAATAATGTAAAATATCTCATAATATTTAAAAATATTGATTATATGTTGAAAAGATAATATTTTAGATATATATTGAGTTTGATCAGTTACATAGCCACATGATCTCAAAAATGTCTAAAAACTGGCTCTTACATAGGCTGATATCTAACCACAGTACTTACTCGCAGCTCCTGTGGAAATCCTTGTTGCCTATTCCAAATGTGTTGCCTTCTCAGTGACTGTGGGGAGGTGTCTGTGCAGGTGGGTTCTCTGCATAGCAAGTCCCTTTCGGGGTCCTTGTATCTCCATCTTGGGAGACAGAGGAACCCACATTACTGGAGGTCTAAGCCTGATGACCGGCCCAGCCCACAAGAGTGGTGAGTCAGAGTTCCCTCTTACAGAGCAGTGGTGACAGCTTTCCAGGGGAAATGCCCTATCTGCAGACTGCTCCCTGTTTATTGATGATGGGATGGGCGGGCCTACTGGCCGAGCTGTTCTGAATCATCCAAGTGATAATGTTGACGAGGGTGGCAGGCTCTGCTTCACGTGGATTTGACCACTCCGAGCTTGAGCAACCAGTTTTCCCTTGAGGAGTTTATTCTGCTCACGTTTGGCTTGAGGGTTTTTTCATATTATTTCTTCATGGATCCAATTCTACCTTTAAAAAAAAAATCCTCAGTATTTTTAGTCTTCAGGTAGCATCCTTCCTTGATTTCCAGCAACTTTATAGACATATTTCTTTTTCAAAATATTATTCCTGTTGCTTCATGGGACTTTGGGTAGATGGGGATGTAGAAGCTGGCATTCCTGGGGAAGAACTTTCCTCTCTCTTTCGAGGTTCTTCTAGCTGGGTTAAGAATCAAATTGACATGAGATAGCTTAACAGAAAAAAGAGAAAAACAAAGTTTAGTTATGTCTGTGGAGGGAATCAACAGACACAGATTCCAAAGGCAGTCAGGGAAACCGAAGTGTGTATGTCAGCCTGAACCAAGAAGTGGGTAGAGGTTTGAGACTTCAAAGGAAGAGGGAAACAACTCACAGGAATATGAAAAAGTACATGATTGGTAAACAAATGTTTGGTAGACCACACAGAAACAATGGGGCAGAGGAATTTTAATAGACTTTGGCACATTCCTCTCTGTCTACCGCCACTGGGTTGTATTATGATGTAGTCGACTACGGTGACAATGCTCTTCTGGAGCAGGTCCTCAGGTCCTCTGTCTTAATTCTTTTGATGCTGTCGTGGGGGCGTCAAAGTTTCTTTCTGAGTCTTTTGGGTCTTGATAGTTTTCAACTCTGAAATAATCTGCATGTCATGATGGCACATCCTGGGGTGGCCTGCTCTTGGTCCCTACAGTATCTAATTTGTCTTGATGTCTTGATTCCATCAGCAGATGCTAATTTTTCCATATTTGTCTCATAACCAGTCCTCTTATTAATAACATCTTGCCTATTAAAATAAATGTGGATATATCATTAAGAAGAATGCAGGATGTGGAGAAAAGGGAACCCTCGTGCCCTGTTAGTGGGAATGTACCCTGGTGCAGCCACTATGGAAAACAGTGTGGAGGTTCCTCAAAAAATTAAATACAGAAATACCGTATTACCCAGCAATTCTACTTCTGGGTATTTATCTGAAGAAAACAAAAACACTAACTCAAAAAGATGCACCCCCCCCCACCCATGTTCATTGCAGCATCATTTATAATAAGCCAAGATACGGAGGCTACCTAAGTGTCCCATCAGTAGATGAAAATGCGATACGCAGACACACATACACACACACAAACACGATGGAATATTTTGCAGTCATAGAAAAGAATGAAATATTGCCATTTGCAACAACATGGGTGGAACTTGAGGGCATTATGCTAAGTGAAATAAGTCAGGCAGACAAAGACAAATACTATATGATTTCACTTATTTGTGGAATCCAAAAAACCAAAACCAAAAACCAAGCTTCCAGATACAGAGAACAGATTGGTGGTGACCAGAGGCATGGGCTGGGGGTAGGAGAAATGGGTGAAGGGGGTCAAACTGTAGAAAGTTCCAAGTCTTGGGCATGTAATGGACAGCGTGGTGACTATAGTTAATAATATCGTATCGCGTATTTGAAACTTGCTAAGAGAGATCTTGCAAGTTGTCATCACAAGAAAAAAATTTTTTTTTGTCATTATGTAAGATGATGGGTATTAACAAGACTTACTGCGGCCATCATTCAGCAATATATGTAATATTGAATCACTAGGTCATGTATTTGAAACTAACATAATGTTAGGTGTCAATTATGCCTCAATTAAGAAAAGAATGTAAAATATGCATGCATTTTTCAATAAACAAACTCATTGTTTATTTCAATAAACAAATCATATGGTCGTGGAGGGTTGCTAATATCCCAGATTCTTGTTGTTGTTAGTGGAATTTTGAAAGTTCTGCTAGAAAAGGTTTTTGATGCCTTGAATTGGCCTCTCAATCTTCCGCCCACCCCATCTTTCTCTCATACCCAAAGAAATAGCCCAATTTCAATAAAGGTAAAATGCTCTAATAAGGCCTCCTGGTCTCCCTCAACTAGAACACTGGCTTCATGGTGTGCAACCTGTATGCTTAAAAGTGGCCCGCACTTCACTGAACAGTCAGCTGGTGTCCTCTTGAAATTCTTAATAATTTTTGAACAAGAAGTCCCACATTTTCATTGGGTTGCACAAAATAGGGAACTGATCTTGAGTACAGGCTTCTATTCTGCAGAGCCTAGTCCTTGATATTTCTGCAAAATACTTAGTGTTGTGTGTTTTCCACCTAAGTTAAAAGATCAAGTTTTGCAGCATTTTGCTGACCCCAGAGAAAGTTCCATTATGTTTCTTCAGAATAATCTTATTTTTCTACAGATGTTGGGTCGGGGTTTGAGTCTGGGGGAAACATATGACCAAGGTCACATGTTTTGCACTCTCTTGTCAGCTGGCTTCCCTGTCGCTCTTGACACTCTTTCTTCCCTCTCTAGCCCTTTCTCAGCTTGCAGTTAGTACATAAAACTTGCTGTTTCTTCCACACATTTGTACAAGTGGTTCCCATTTCTTGGAACCCTTTCTCACCCTGTCTGCTTGGGTGACAACTCCTGCTTGATCTTCAAAACTTATTTATCACCTCCTTTAGGAAAGCTCTCCTAGGCTTTCTAGGTAGAACTAAGTGCCTTGCTTCTGTTGATTTCATGCCTCCAGTAGGAACTTAATCACGGAGCTGGAATTCTTTCCTTCTACACCTCCTTCCCACCAGACTGGTGGCTTCCAACTTTTTTTTTTGAGTATATGTTACTAATTTTTTTTGTGTGTGTGTGGCACATTTGAAGGCATTAAATTACTAAAAACGGATAAAATGAGTCAAGAATAATTATAATGCAATTACTGCTGCAGTATAACTGGGTCTCTCAGCGACTATAAAAGCATCCACTGTTACCACATTATCACTTGGTCTCCTTTTAACATTAGTTTGCTGTTCTGAGTACATCCCTTGGGTATCTCACATCTTACATTTTCCTATGTTTCAATAAACACCAATTTGGCTAGATTTTACATCTCTTGCTTCCTTTCATAGCCAGCTGACTCCTCCCTCCACTGTCACGTTGCTTCTCAGGGAGTGTTTTATTTCATAGACATTGTTAACATGCATATTCCACTAGAGGAAAAATACATGTTCAACATTATTGAAATTTGGCCTCCTATTATGACCACCAGGAGGAGTTGCACAGGTTGTTCACTGTGCAAGGGTTGAAGGGCCAAAAGAAGATCAATGGCCAGCTGTGATCTGTTCATTAGACTGGGTGCCTACCAGGCCGCATCTGGGTTCCTCATCATAATTATCCAAAAGGAACCATTTTCACTAGTGGGTTTTGTGGCTTAGGGCACCCCAGGCTGCTGCAGAGGTCAGAGGGGGAACTGCTGGAGAACAAGGACTGGATTCTGTGCGTCTTTACTTCTCCGGCCCTTAGCATCGTGCTGGGCAATAACAGATCTCAATAAATGTAGAATAAATTATATAACAACCAAGAGGCCCTGCTGATGGCATGCAGCATGATTTGAGCCTAGTCTAAAACACTGTTAACATAAATTTCCCAAATCTGATGCGCTGCGTGGCGGCTCTTGAATGTGATGGATACACTGGGTGATGCGGTGGCCGTGGCTGTCCCCTGCATCGTGCGTAGCCTGGATCCTTCACATCTGTGCTGAAGTCCACGAAGTCCCTGGAAGGGCATCAGGCTCGTAGCCATCATTAGTCAAATGTACTGCTTGTGAAATAAAGGCCAGGAGGTGTTGGACCGAGTCCCTTCCTTCTTGTCAAATAGAAATCCCTGTAGTCTTTCTCCCTACCCCATGTTCTACATAACACATATGTGATGAGCCCAGTTTTAGAAGTTAGAATACATTGAGAATTTCTAAATCCTCGAGCTGGAAGCTGGCTTTGAGGGCCTCTAGCTCCATTTCATTTATGATTAGGAGCCTGAGGCCTAGGGAGGGAAGTGATGTCACTTGGTATGTTTTGTGGAATGGCAAGTAGAACCCCGTTTAAGATTACCTCCTTCCTGCAAGTCATGTGCACGTTCTATTCCTTCCTTACTCAGGCCATACCGGTTTCCTGCTCCCACCCCTCCCATAAATCGCCGCCCTTGGCCATTCCCTAATCCTGCTCTAAATGATGGCAGAGCCAAGCTCCAGGAGAGACAGGAATAGGAAGTGGCAAAAAGGTTTATCTTCTCTTCTAGTGGTGCCGAGAGCTGGCCTGGGCCTCTGTATGGAGACATCCTGTTGACTCGGCTGGGCTCTGTGCTATCCAAGAACACTTTTGGCCAGACTCTTACAGGATAAAGGCTAGGGGCAGGGAAGGTCGGCTGAGTGAGGGACTGCAGGTGTCTTAGGGGCATGACTTACCATTTGACTTTATGTCAAGTACAACATCCAGAAACAAAATCCACGCACTTTTACAAATGCATGATTCCTACCACATTCCTCCTGTTGTCCCAAGTGTTTGCTTCTGAAACCTTGAGGGGAGCAGTGTGGGAGGCTAGCAGGCATGTCTCTCTGGGAGCCTGTGCATGGGGTCCGCGGGGGATCCTGCCGGGGCTGGGGCCGTCCCGCCATGCTTCCGCCCACTCGGCTCCCTGTCTGGCAGGGGCCCTGCGGCCAGCTGGGAACCCTCCGGGCATGTCTTGGCAGCAGAGTCGATCTCAGGGACCTCATGGGGACTCCAGGGACTGTGTGCTTCCTTCCTCTTGACAGATGGGGGATCCTGAGGCTTCTGGAGAGAGGAAGCGGTTCCCAAGGGTCATGAAAGGAGTGAGACCCTGGGTGAGCAGCAGACAGAGGGGTTCCACGCTGCTCTCTGTCTGGTGCCCTGGCTCCTGCCTCCTCCTCCATTTGGGATGATGACTCAGGGCTATCTGCTTGCATGTGGGGTCCCGGAGCTTGGAGGACATGGGGTTGGGAGGGAGGGATAACAGGGTAAGACAGTGAGTCCCTGGGCAAGTGTTTGAAGAGAGATAGGAGAGGGGAATGAGGTGGGGATGGTGGAAGTATGCCTGTAACCATGGTAGCCCTCGGCCACCGCAAAGCTTCATCAGAGAAGCCTCCTTGTCCCACACGATCTAAGGGAGGTCTTACTGTCCACTCATTATTTTCTCTGTTCTTTTCTATTATAGCCCTTATTGCGAATTGTAACTGTCTGTTTCTTTGTGTGTTTTTTCTTGTTCAGTATCTGTCCAGGCCACTAGATGGTAAGGTCCAAAGGCAGGGAATTGGATTTTCTTTGCTGCAGGACCCAGCAGGGCTGGCATATAGTGGGCACGCAACTAATATTTGGTGAGAGAATGAATGGAGATTTGTTTTTGTTTTAAACATCCGTGGCTCACTTTGGCCAGTGATATGAGCGGAAATCTCACTGCCCATTGAATAGCCGCCTCTGACCTTCGTGAGTGCTCATCATTAGGTGTGCGCTGAAGCCGATAGGAATGGTTTTTTGGATCATCCATGAGTCATTTTTTAAGCGATGAGGCAGATAACCAAGGGATTAATGTATTTTCCAATGGACATGAGCTAATTCAAGGTACAGGCTTGTTTTTGACTTTACTATTCCTCATATTTGCTCCACTGCATAATTAATGGTCCTAGACACAGTGATTTGTAGTTGTTTGTCTTACTTTTGTGTTGAAAAATGGCATTAAAGGGTTTTCGTTTTTCTCCCTTGACATGATTATATAAGGGTTGCAAGTGACCTTAAGAACCCTAAGGGACTAAAAACACCAGGCCCATTGTGCATAGTGTCAAGGACGCTGCTCATGTTGCAGCAGAGGTGAGAGGCACCCCTGAGCGGCCATTCCCAGCCCTGCTGCATGCAGTAGCAGCCTTGGGAAAACCCCGGGTTTACGGTTTAATGGGGACACGACCCAGAGGGCTGCAGGCATTGCTTGATGACTCATCTTCCTCTTTTGATTCCTGCTTTTTCCTGTTTTCCACCTCATCCAGAATCATCTCTTCAAAGCTTAGGTGAGAGTATGGTGCACATGGGCTTAAAAGCCTCCAGTAACCTCTCATCATGCTGTGAACCAAACCAAAGTCCCCCTCCCTGGACTATGGGACCCTATGGGACTTGCCCTCGGTCTGCCTCTCCCACCTTGTTGCTTTTTTCTCTTCCTTGCTCACTGAACACAGGCCCAGCGACCTCCTTTCTGGTCCTCATTTAGCCAAGCTCCTTCCCCACTCAGGTGTGCTCTCTGCCCGACCGTTCTTCCCCCAGATCTTCACCCTCCTGCTTCCTCCTCATTCCTCAGGTCTCAGTTAAATGTCACCCCCGGAGAGCTCTTCCCTGACCCCAGTTCTCAAGCGCACCTCAGCTCCCTCTGTGCTGTCTCTCTGCGTAATCTTTTGCAGAACCCATCACTACCTGGCACCTGTTATTTCTTGTTTCTCTCCATTTATATACTGATTCTCTGTTCGCCCCACTAGAATATAGCCTGTGAGAATTGGTTCATTACCTTTGTTGTTCTTTCCTGCTTCTCCAATGTTTACAGCAGTGCCCGGCCCATGGTACGTGCTTCGGAAACAGTTTTTAAGTGATTGAATGAAAGTCCACAAGGTAGGCTTGTTAGTGGGGGCTCCCAGCCAGCCTGCTGATTGACTGGGAGGATCCATCTGAGAGCTTGCAAACTGTTAAGTGGCCTGAGGTCTAGTCCTTTCCTTATTGCTGCCATTAGCCTCTCTGACAGGGTCTCCGTTTCTCATCTGTCCTGTGAGGGAATTGGTCTGGGCATCTCTGAGGTCACATTCTGCTAGTCTTTGCGACTCCAGTGCACCACCCTTGAATAACAGTCAGAGGCCAGCTTCCCTGAGGGGCAGAGGTCTTGGGGCAGCCGCAGCCACAACACCTCCACTTCCCATTGACACTAGGGCTCTGATGTTGGGGCCTGACAGTTTTGGGCCTGAAACTGTGAGTTAAACAGAGAGCAATACTTCTGAAAGTGATCAGCCATTCTGGGGAGGGTGCCGGCACCAGGTAGACCTGGGTGTGCGTCTCAGCCCCTTGTTCACCAGGTGGATGATCTTAAACATTTCTGGAGCTTCTCTGAGCTGTAGTTTTGGCAGATGGGAATGCTCACACCCTGCTTTCAGATCCACACCGAGGATTACATGAGCTAATGTATGTGAAACCGTAGAGGGGTCAGCTCCCTTTGCTCCCGTGCCATAGAAAGCTGAGCACGTCCCTGGGAGTGGCCCAGTGCCTGGGTTCTAGGTGCTAGCCTGTCTCTTGTCACTGAAGCCAGCAGGGCCTGAAGGGCTGTGACTGCTCAAGAGCAAAAGTGGGGGATGGCTTAGCCTGGTGAAGGAAAACCAAAACAGCTCATTTGTGAGTAAAGCAAAACAGCTCATTTATTTATTTTGCACCAGAAGGTTCTGGTGTGTGAACCTATGGAGATGGCTCTGCAGACCTGGGAAGGAGAGAAGTGGGTTTGTCGATCACTCCTTCCTGGGCAAACCTCATTTGCATTGTAGAGGGTGTTGATTGGAGTGATTGAAAAAATGAAGTTGCTTGGTGGGCTAGCTTGCCTCCTACCCAGCTCGAACCACTTGCATTTTTGTTTGTGTGTGGAGGTAAAGAGCTGCTATTTGGTGAGCCTCTGCCACGTGCCAAAGGCCAGGTTCGTTGTTCTACATATTGTGGTAGACAGGCTAGATCGGCTCACGCAGTGCCCGACCGCCTTCTGTCTCCACTGCTCTCCTCTTCCTATAGAGTCTGGGAAACTCAGCCTCAGCCTCCCAGAACTCTACAGGTGGCCATGTGACAGAGCTCTGGCCAAAAACATGTCTTTGGAAATTTCTTGGAGAGGGCATGTCTTCCTAACTAAAAAGACAGAGTTCCAAGAAGAGTAAACCCTGTGTTCCCTTCCCTTTTCTTTTTCCCTCCTGCCTGTAATATGGATGTAATGTGTCATCACGTCATGATTACATCAGGTGCAGCAGCCATCTTGCAACCATGAGGCAAAGCACGTGGGAGAAAGCCACAAGGCCGAGGGTCCAGCCCCTGATGACACCTCTTTCTCAGGAAACACAATCAGTATTGTAAGACCCTCACTCTTTAGGTACCCTTAGGAAAGATAAAATGATGCTTATCAAATAACAACTTATTTGTAAAGCACATCCAGATTCCCAAGATGTTAAATGTGAGGGAAAAAAAGTTGGGTCTTAGAATCCCTGCAATTGGATGGATGTCTGAGTCATGGAACATCTACCACTAGACTTCAGTGAGAACACTGAGCCCCTGGTTCTTCCAGGCGTGGTCATCAGGTTTCTGTTATATTTATGGCCCAGCCTGCAAGCAATGTTCCTGACACTCAGTCCTCCCAATCACCTTCTGAGATGTATATTAATGGCTCTGTTTTGAGGCATAGAAGGGCAATGGACCGCAGAGCATGTCATCGCACACGTTGGAAGTGAGAGCTGAGCCCACCCAGGGCTCCGAGTCTACTGTACTTGAGCCGTACATGCCCTGCTCCATTGCTTTTCACCTTTGCATGGCCTTCACCGTGTAGCTGTGAGGGATGGTCGGCAGCTCTGAAGCTACACCCTTGCCCCTGTTACGCTGCTCTGAGGATGCTGTGTAACTCACTGGGACGTGAACTTCCGTCCTGTGAGCTGGGAGCCAGGAGACCTCAGGTGTAGCCACCTTCTGACTCTAGGCCCTCAGGTGATCAGACAATTTGTTTTCTTGGCCAGATTCACCATTTTTCTCTCTGTGCCCTTCTTCATCCTCTACTGGATGGAAGCATGGGGCACGAGAACGCTCAATGTACACGTGGAAGAATTGGATATTCATCCTCTTGCTGGCCCGCTGCCGGTTTCCCAGAAGCCCATAGCTTCCCGTTATGTGGTGCCCGTGATGCCCTACATATGATGGAAGTTTGCAGAGGAATCCCTGGTCAAGAGCTGTGGCGACTTAGCTAGTCAACGTCCATCTGCCTCATGAACCTGGCCTATGAGGACGTCCTCCAGGAGACGAGGGATGGGGATTGGGGAGGGCTCAGGACTCTTGCCCAAAGCTCGCAGAAGCAGTGTCTGTGCTTGTAGCTTAAGGAAGTGTCCTCTCCGAACACTGATTTTTGTTTCCTGAAGCCAAGGGAGGAGAAATTGTTGGAAGGAAGTCAGAGTCAAGTAAGAAACAATAGCTTTTCCAGATGTCTGTTATCCGATCAATAAAATAAGTTGAGAACAGTAGGGGCTGATTAAATGGGAAATTGGTCAAACTAATAGATTAGAACATTATTTTTTAGTGTGTGGTTTATGGAATCACTTGAAATGCTTAGGAAGCACATTAGGAAGAGAACTGTTCCTTTGGGAGCGTCTCGTGTGAAACGGGCCCCTTGCAAAAGCCAGGGTGAGCGGGTGCAGCGGCCTCCGAGGGGACTCAGTGAGTGGCCATGCGCGCTCGCTTTCCCCTCAGGAGAACTGGGGCGAGGGTGGGGCGGGCTTTGGGCCCTCCGCTCTGGCTCGCAGCACAGGCAGGGGCAAGGCAGACAGTTCCTATGGTCTTTTCTTCTCTGATGTGAGGCAAACCCACACACATGATCTTTTCCTGAGAAGCCTCACTAAGAGCAGCCCCCACCTCGCCCCAAGGTCCACACAGTCGGCTTGCTGGCTGCAAAACTGACGTTTAAAACCTTTGTTTATGCACATCCACAGCCTCGGTCCAGCTCCAGCCTGGCCTGGCGTCCCAGACCACAGGGTTCCCGTAAGAAATGTTATTAAGGGTCTTGCGTACCTCACAGGAAGCCTTAGATTGCAAACATATGTCCAAACTGCTGACTTGGTGTAAATGGATCAAATCAGTCTGTGTTGGCGAGGCCCATTTCTGCATGGGGACGGGGGTGGGGACATGCCATCTGACTGGGCGCCAGGCTGAATGGAGACTGCTTCAGATGGCTTCAGGCTGAAACAAGTTCCTTTCGGAAATCAGCCCGTGTGATATTCTTTTCCTTTCTTCTTTCCGCAAGTGAAATACAGTGCACATTTGTCTTGACCCCATGTGGGGGCTGTTGGCGTTTTTCCTCTTATTCATCTCCGGGGCCCGTTTTTGTCTCTGTTTCCGATATCCACCACACAGCTATGGGCTTCCTGGTTCAACAGATTTGTTGACTGCAAGCTGGTACAGCTTTTAAAAATTACTTTTAATTTTGAATAAACAATACAGAGAGATTGCATGTACCCTTTACCCAGTTTCCCCCCATGGTAACATCTTGCAAAACTACGGTACAGTATCACAAGCATTGTATTATTGACTGTATATTGACACTGACATGGTCAATATATAGAATATTCCCATCACAAGAATCTCTAATGTTGCTTTTTTATAGCCAGACTCACAAGCTTCCCTGCTATTCCCTGCCTCCTTTACTTGTGGCAACTGCTAATCTGTTCTTCATTTCTATAATCTTGTCATTTCAAGAAAGCTCTGAAAATAGAATCCAACAGGAGGAACGTACTGAGTACTGAATTTTTTTGGTTTCATTCAGCATAATTCTCTGGAGATTCATCCAAGCTGTTGCATGTCTCAATAGTTCTTTTTTTATTGCTGAGTAATATTCCATGGTTTGAATGTACCACCATTTGTTTAACCATTCACTCCTTGAAGGACACGGGGTTGCTTCCAGTTTTTAGCTATTGTGAATAAAAGTTGCTATGAAGAGTTGGGTACACGTTTTTTTGTGAACGTAAGTTTTCATTTCTCTGGGATATAGGCCCAGGGATGTAACTTCTTTCATGTGGTAGTTGCCTATTTCATTTTTTTAAAACTGCTATACTCTTTTCCAGAGTGGTTGTACCATTTTACCTGCCCACCAGCAATGTATGAGGGATCATTCCTGTACCCACTCACCTGCATTTCATATTGCTACTACTTTTAACTGTAGTCATTCTGATAAGTGTGAATGGTATCTTAATGTGATTTAAATTTGCATTTCCCTAATCCCTAGCATGGTAAATGTCTTCTCATGTGCTTATTTGTGATTTTATGTCCTTTTTGTTGAAATGTTTGCTCCTACCTTTGGCCTGTTGTCTCATAGGCCTGTTTTTGACTGTTGAGTTTTAATGTATACATTCTATACATTAGTAGTTTGTCAGATATGTGGTTTGCAAATATTTTCTCCCTGTTTGTGGGTGTTTCTTTTATTCTTAACAAGGTCTTTCACATAGCAAAAGTTAAAATTTTTGATGAAATCCTATTTACCAAGTTTTCCTTTTATGGATAACATTTTTGAGATCAAGTCTAAGAACTCTGCCTAACTCTAAATCCCAAAGATTTTCTCCTGTGCTTTTTTCTGAAAAGTTATAGCTTTCCATGTAAGTCTGTAATGTATTTCCAATTAATATTTGTTTACTGTGTAGGACTTAGGCAAGGTACATTTTTCTTTTTTTTGGCCAGTAAGTTTGTCCAATTGCTCTAGCACCATCTGTTTAAAAGCCTATCCTTCTTCCACTGAATTACTTTTGTGCCCAAAAATCACTTGGGCACATTGGTGCAGGTCTATTTCTCAGTTCTCTGTTCTGTTCCAGTGATCTGTGTGTCTGTCGCTCTACCGATATCATCCAGTCTTGATTACTTTAGTGATATATTTGATATAATGTCTTGAAACTGAGTAGACTGATTCCTACCACTTTGTTTTTCCATTTCAAATATTGGTTGAGCTGTTCTAGATCCTTTGCCTTTCCATAAAAGTTTTAAAATTATCTTGTGTATGCGTATAAAAATCTCTCTAGAATTTTCATTGGAATTGTGTTAAGTCTGTGTGTAATAAATTTGAGGGATAATTGACATCTTTGCTGTGTTGAGTTTTCCAAACCACCAACACAGTAGGTCTCTTCCTTTATTTAGATCTGTGATTTCGTTCAACAGTGTTTTAAGCTTTCAGCGTACAGGTCCTTTTGTAGTTTGTTGGATTTAAACCCAAATATTTTCCTTTTTTCGAGTGATTATTTAAAATTTTGGTGTCTATGTGTTCATTGCTAGCATACAGAAATGTAATTGAATTTTGTGTATTTACGGTGTATTTTGTAACATTGCCCAACACATATGCAAGTTCTAGGAATTTTTTATTTTTTTGGAATTTTCTACATAGATAATCATGTCGTTGCAATAGGGAGAGGTTTTTTTCCATCTTTTCGATCTTTCCTCTTTCCAATTTTTCCTTTAAAAGTTTGTGTTAAAATACACACAATGTAAAATTTACCACTTCAACCATGTTTAGGTTTATAGTCTTTATAGTCAGTGGGATTAAATACACTCACACCGCTGTGCAACCATCACCACCATCCATCCCGGAATTCTTTCCATCTTGTGAAACTGAAACTCTGTACCTGTTAAACACTAAGTTCCCATTTTCCCCTCCCTCCAGCCCCTGGCAATCGCGTTATAGTTTCTGTCTCTTATGATTTAGACTACTCAAAGAACCCTGTGTAAGTGGAATCATACAGTAATTGTTTTTGTTTGTGTGTGATTGGCTTATTTCACTTAGCATAATATCCTCAAGGTTTATCACGTGGTAGCAAACTGCAGAGTTTCCTTCCTTTTCAAGGCCACATTCTATTCCATTGCATGTATATATACAAGGTTATAAGTCAAATTTATTCAGAAAAAAAGAAAAGGAAACAAATAGACTGTTAAATATTGTGGGCAACAATAGAGGCCCTTGTTTAACCCTGAACCAATCTGGCA
This sequence comes from Phataginus tricuspis, assembly GCA_029783875.1. Classification (NCBI taxonomy): domain Eukaryota; kingdom Metazoa; phylum Chordata; class Mammalia; order Pholidota; family Manidae; genus Phataginus; species Phataginus tricuspis. Next base: position 6,312,568 of record JAQQAC010003801.1, read on the forward strand.
AAAGAAATGGAAAAGGGAATGGCCTTCCCATGAATAGTTTAATCCAGGATTTCTCAGAGGGGGTGATTTTGACATTTCGGATGACAATTTGCTGTGCAGGATTGTCCTGCTGTTCGCAGGATACTTAGCCTACCTGGTGCTCAGTTACTGAATGTCAATGGAGCCCTCCAGTCACTGTGACAACCTCTTTCAAACCTCCCCTGGGGGCCTATACCAACTCTGCTGAGAGCCACTGGTTTAGACCAATCACAACTCACTCCCAGGGGATAGGTCCATTCTTACCTTGTCTTGTCTCAAGGAAGAAGGAGAGAATGGCTGTTGCATAGATAGTCAACAGTGTCAGCCATTGGTGAAGAAGCATCTTCAAGTGGAACCAGAAACATAACTGGATCCTGATGGGTCCCGACATCTCTCCCAGAGCCTGTACGCCTAGTGGGACTTACTTTTTCTGCCATCAAGTTCCTCCTAGGTGGCAACATGGGCCCACCCAGCCTTCCTGCCAACTCTGGCCGTAGGGAGAGACTGCAGTGAGAGAAGGAGCTTGTTCCTAATCATATTTACCTCTTTTTCTCTCCAGACTCTTGTTTTAAGAGTAAAAAAATCTTAGACTGGAAGGAACTTTGGAGATCATGAAAATTATTTTATAGATGAAGACACTGAAGTCCAGAATGGTGAAGTGATTTGCTCAAGGTCAGGCAGTGAGTGACTAAGCTAGGACCAACTGAGCTGTGCACTACAAGGAGTTCCCGATTTTTGGCTTTTCTTTTATTTATCACCTCTCAGTAATATCTAATTACTTACTTGGATGCTTACTATGAGATGCAGTGTGCTAAGATATATCATTTTTCATTTTAATCTCTTTAACAACTTCATGAGATAGGTACTCTTATTGTCCCCATTTTACAGATTAGGAAACTGAGCCTCACAAAGATTAAGGAAGTTGCCCACAGTCTGATTCCAGAATCAGCACCATTAGCTGCTATGCCCCACCGCTTCCCCAGTGAGATAAGTCTTTGTTGTCTTTCGCTGTCATTTATTCTGGCTGGGTTAGCAAGACATTCTCCAAAGGCCAAACAATTCCTCTTAGGGTATGTCCACAATTTCATTTTCTCCTTACCGGCTGGAAGACATGTAGAGGGAAGATGAAAAATGTACTCTAGTTCTGTATGAGTGAGAAGGAATAAGAGATGAGGAGCATGATTCAGCCATATTATTTTGCTTTTTCTAAATATAAAACTCCTTATTAAAACAACAGTTTAACTATTAGGCTATGTCTTAATTATAACCTAGGTTTTATAGTTCTTAAGAAAAGATATGACTAGGACAAAATTAAAATATGGCAGTGAGTATAAGTTGTCTCCCTCAAATACTGTTTCCAATTACTCGTTATCTAAGCTTTGGCTTTCTTTACTCTTCTGTATTTTCTCAGTGATTCCAGTTACTATGAAGCTATTTTTCCGATACAAGGCTTCCAGAAACCCAAACTAGCCCTGGCAGCTTCTGGAGTAGACATTCTTAAGAAGGCAATTCCCTGGGCATTTCTACTTTGCCTGTGTTGAGAGATATTCATGATTAATCTCTCCATTCTTTTATTTTTCCATCCATCCATCCATCCATCCATCCATCCAGCTATTCTTTCATTCAACAATGATTTATTAACTACCTACTTAACAATGACCCTGCTTAATATGTTTTCCATGTCTACATAATGTTCAACAAAGAGTTTATATGGCCTGTCTAGTTTCTTGATTATGTGCTTTTTCCTCTGATAGGTTATGAGCCCTTCAAGCAGGGACAAGAAAGGGTCATATTGCTCCTTTTGTGCCAAGTGCCAGAGTCAGTCAATGTTGTAGACTTGTATTATACATCCAATAGTGCCTGCCTTCTCTTCTAGTCTTCTTGAACAGGCATGGTTTTCCTCTTTTACGGTCCATAGGGCATTTAAAAAGGGCAGACAGGCAATAATTTCATCAGACTCTGGAAGAAGATGCAAAAAGGGAAAAATCAGCCTGGACAGAGTTCACACAAATAATCAGAGAGTGTCACCATTATGACTGCAGTAATGTGGACTGATGTATCCCAGCCCCTGGGAGGAATTTGATTGCTGCATTATATATATCATCTTTATCACCCTTTCAGCATCCCCTTTCTCTCGGGTATTCCCCATATGGATCTGATGTCACTCCTGCTTTACAGACGGGGAAACTGAACCCTGGAGTGGCCTGGTGGCTTGAGCCATCTCACACAGCAAATCAGGATTCTGAGATGTGGGGACAAAACAAGCATTTTTAGATTTTAATAGTTTCATTAAACTCAAGATATTATCATCACCAGCAGATCACAGTTACTGCTTATTGAGCTCTTATTAAGTGCCAAGACCTTTATATGCTTTATCCTTTTTCCCGAAATCTTTATTTTTGAAAAAACTCAAACCTACCAAATGTAGTAAGAATATACAATGGAACATTAGGGCTCACTAACTGCTTTATTTGTTACACCTAGTTTCTCATACCAGAGGTGGATGAATATTCACTCAGCTTCAAAGTGTCAGCCTACATTTTTGTTTCACATTTTTGTTTTCTATTTTTGAACCAGTTGAGAGTTACACGCACCCATTGTGACACTTCACTCCTAAATATTCCAGCATGTATTGCCTCAGAACAGGAACATTCTACATAACTCAAGTGCAATTACCACACTGAGGAAATTGAATTTTAAAACAATCCCATTAACTATTATATAGTCATTATTCCAATTTCCCCACTTTTCCTAATAATATCCCTTCCATTCCAGGATCCTATCGAAGATTGTACATCAACTGTTCCGACTTCTTTAGTCTCCTTTGATTTAGAACAGTTTCTTGGCCTTTGTCCTGCCTTCATGCCATTGACAGTTCCGAAGGGTCCAAGCTGGTTATTTTGCAAAATGTCCCTCCGTCTGGATTTGCTTGATGTTTCCTCATGGAAAGGTCTGGGGTAAATATTGCTGGCAAGAAGAATTATGTATGGGAGGCTGTGTGCTTCTCAGTTCAGCACATCAGGGGGCGTAAAATGTCAGTCTGTCCTGTTGCTGGTGATATATGAGCACTTGGCTGAAGGGGTGTTTGCCTGATTTCCACACTGCAGAGAAGCCATTTTCCTTTGTACTTAGCAAGTACTCTGTAGGCTGACACTTTGGCCTTGTGTGAATATCCCCGGTGGTTTCAGCATCCATTGATGATAATTATATGTTATCTTTTAAAACTCACATGATAACCCTTGAGGTAGAAACTATTACACACATTTTTACAATGAGGAAACTGATTCTTAGAGAGAAAAAGAAACTTGGCTGGGTCCCCACAGCTAGAGACGGGATGGGGCTGGGCTCTCAACCAGGTCTGGCTGTCCCTAATACCTCTTCTCTTACTACTGCTGCTCCAGGCATAAGATAAGAAAACGTGGTATTGAAGATCACATAAGACACAACTTATTTCAACTCTTGAATCTCTTCCTTCCTATTCCCTGAGCTCCCCACACACACTTTTTTTTTGCTGAAACTTGATGCATCTCAGTTCAGCTTTCTCTATTACCTGAAATGTGGTGAATAAATTTGGCTTTTGTCTGATGGTCCCTAGACTATAGAGTTCTGCTTTGGTTTGATCCCAGGGTGCCTAAGACCCTGGCTGCTCCCCGCCCACCGTGCTGTGACTGAGGGAATTACAGGTCCGAAAGGTCCTCTCGAATGCGGGAGAGGCCACTCAGACATCCACACGGACAATGGTGGTGGCTTCTTTCTGGGTTCGTCCATAAAGGAGGACTTGAGAAGAGGGGTTCAGGGGATCGTAATGGGGAATATATTTTTCTATTAGCATCAAATTTGCCAGTCAAGAATTAGATTAAAAAAATCATAACGTATTAAAGCTAGGAAAGATCACCTAACCCAGTTCCTTTCCTCTGCAGATGAAGGAATCTAGCATGGCAAGCAACTGCCCAGAGTCATAGCTGGTGACCACAGATGTAGGGCTGTGACTGGGGATACGCTGCCTGTTAGGCTACATAATCACTAAGGCTTACCCTTGCCTGGAGCTGACCAGGCCACCCAGCCTGCCCAGCCCTTGGTCTTTCTGCTGCAGTTTCCCATCCTCCCCTTTCCTAGATTTGTCCTTTGATGGTATTTTTTTCTTTCTTTCCTTCCTTCTTTGGTTTGTGTCCCAGCTCCAAGCACACAGGGGGCACAAAGCAAAAAGAAACACAGTGTCAGCCTTGAAGGAGATCATAGTTCCACAGTTCAGGCTGGGGGAAACACAGCCCAACAGCTGAGACACTGTGTGCTCAGTACCAGAGTACACTGCCCATCCAGTGCTCTCAGGACACAGAAGAGGAAAGCCTGCCTTGACATTTTATGGGCCCTTGGGAATTTGCCGGAGAAGGTGGATCCTCCAAAGGGAAGAGAACAAGCATGGGAAGGAGAAGAAGGGCAGGGCAGAGCTCCAAAGAGGCTCAGTGAGAGGATTCTGGAAGGGACCCAGGAGCACCCCCTATCACCGGGCAGGGGTAATCGGTGTGGCTGGGGTGGCTGCACCTGCCACAGCCCTTGGCAGTCTGGAGCTGATTACTGGCTCAGCTCAGTTCAGAGGTGTAGACAAGAGGGGCAGCGTCCTGCCTGGCTGCCCAGAGTCCAGAGCCATGTGTGCTCCAGGCATGGGGGAGGGCGCCTGGGGGAGGACATGGTGAGGATGTGAGAAGCAGGGACACAATTGCCCTGAGGTCACTAATTGCAGCTGCAGCTGCAGGAGGCCCTGTCATCTTCCTGCTAGCTGCTCAGTACACTGCATAATGGACACTTCGTTATGGGATCTAAACTAACCCTGAATCTTATTGTGCACATGGGAATAATCACATCACAAACTGGAAGGAAGGAGCTTGCTGTGATGATTAGACCAAGGCATACATAGGCTGTGAACAGTACTGGCTGCCTTTTTCTGCTCCTGCCTCTGACCAATTGCATAACTCAGGCCAATTAGGACCCAACTGCTTTCCTATCAGTGAGTTGATGTAGAGACTTCACACAGCATGGCCTTGGGCTATGCTGGACCTCTAATCAGCCCTTCTTCCCTTCACAACAGTCAGCAACAACAGTGACAATTAAAAACATTTCACCATGCCCGACTGTTTCAAATTACTTACGTGGATTACCTGTTTAAGCCTCAGTCATCCAAATAATTAGGTATCACTAAGGTGCCTATTTTGCACAGGAACAAACTGAAGCTCAGAGAGGGCAAGTAGCTTGCTAAGGTCACACAGCTAATCAATAGCACAACCAGGACTGAATCAGGCAGTGGGATTTCTGAGCCCACACTTGTATCCACTGGGCCACATTGCCTTGAACTCATTCTTTAATTTAGTTATTCAACAGTTATTTAATGAACCCCTATTACTTTCCAGATACTGTTCCAGTTAGAGTGAACAAGACAGATGAAAATTCCTTTCCACACAGAGCTTGTGATTCACTGGAGTAAACAATAAACACAAACAGGTGAAAGAACAAGTTATTCCATATGTACCTATGGGCATATCTATGCCGCCCTCTAGGCGCTTCTCAAGCCAGTTCCCAGTGCTGAGCACAGTGTCCGGCACATAGCAGATATTTCTGTACATTTCTGATACATTCTGAATTTAGAAGAGAGGGATATTTAGAAGAGGGCTGCTTTTTAATGTAGGCCTAGAAGAAGGAGAGGCTTTCCACACACAGAGAGGAAAAAGTATATTAGGCTGAACAAGAAACAGGAGCCAAGGCTTGGAGGCGTAAAGATGCAGGGCAAACTGAGAAAACTCCGACCAGACCAGTGTTGCTGGAGCACAGGGTGAGGGGAGGCTCCTGGCCCGACGGGAGGCCAGAGGATGTAGCTGCAAACCGTGCCAGCTGGGTTTCGTGCTGCAGGCAATGGGGAGCCACTGCAGGATTGCAGGTATGGATCTTACAGGTATTTGAGAGGGCTGGATTCAGCCCATTAGGTTTTGGCTGTTAACCGAGTCATGGCTTGTAGCCAAAGAGGGCAGCCGGCAGTGTCAAGAACGGTGTATGGGCAAGCAGTGCCCCGTGCTGCAGCCACGGTGTGGCATTGTAGATGGTGCAGACTCTATGTGTAGAAATACTGTCATGCACTGAAGGAAGGAGTCCGTCTGTGGAGCCCTCTGACATTGCACAGTGAGAAATTCAGCAGTTTACTCGGGGGCGTGCCAGCTGGGGACCAGCCATGATTTCCTTAAGCTGCTCATCCAACCCTCCCAGCCTGTGTAAAGTCAACAGCCCCGAGGCTCCCAGCATTGTTTAGCTACTTCTCCCTGGCTAGTGGAGGGTGGCAGAGAGCCAAGGGGACCCGCTCTGCCCTGCGCAGTGTCGCCTCACCACTCTCTAGGGATCTATCACAAAGACGGAAATGTTCCTTCTCGGCGCTGCTGAGGCTTCTCCTTCTCATGCGAAGGTGGGAAAGGTGGGGCCATCTGATTGGCCAGGGGTAGGCCATTCTGGTCTCTGGTTGTGTGGCAGAGGTTCTCTGGTGGTAGGGAAATGGCCTTCTGGGAGGCCCTCTTCACGTGGAGTTGTAAGTGCATCACCAGCTGAGGGCTGTCTGCCATTCCTCTGAGCGACTGGGCTTGTTCCCCGGGCCAGAGCCCAAGGCTCGCACTTCCTGCCCTGACACTGCCCTACATTCTGGCTGCCCCACCTGGCCACCTGTTCACTCCAGCTTCATTTTCATCCTCTCTGTGTGCATATATTTAATGTGTACCTTTTGTGAGCAGAATATAGTTGGATTTTAAAAATCCATTTTTATAACCTTAGTACACTTATATTTGCATTTAATCTATTTACATTTTGTATTCTGCCCATTTACATGTAATGCAATTATTGAGATATTTGGGTTCCTAGCTACCATTTACTATACTTGTTTTCTATTTGACCTACCTGTTTTATATTCATTTTTCTCTTCTTTCATGCCATCTTTTGGAGTAAGTAAATATTCTGGTTATTTCATTTTTTCCTCTTATATTGGTTTGATGGTTGTATATTCTTTTATTGTTCTTTTAGTGATTACTCTAAAAATGTGCATCCTTGACCTAGTTAACAGTCTAACAAACTCTTAGTTTCACCACCTCCCTAATAACCTAGATCTGAGAATGCTTTACCTTGACTTAGTCTTTCTTATCTTTTGTGTTGTCTTCATGCATTTTGGTTACAGATATACTTCAAACCCCATATTCATATTACTTTGTTTTGTACAGTCAGTATTCTTTTATATTTTCCCACATTAGTACTTGTTATTCTTCTTACATTTCTATATTTCTATCTAGAATCCTCTTTCTTTTGCCTGAATTTCTTCATATTTCTTTGAAGGCAGCTCTGATGGTAATGAAGCCTCTGTTTCTGTTTGTCCTTATATTGCCTTCAGTTTTGAGGACTAGTTTTGGTGGGTACAGATTATTAGGTTGACAGTTCATTTCATTTAGTATTTTAAAGTTAGCATTCCATTGCCTCGTGGCTTCCATCATCTGTGTGGAAAGTCAGATAAGAGTCTTATTTTTGCTCCTGTGAAGGTAATGTGTCTACTCTTGTCTGAATGCTTTCAAGATTTTTTTTCTCTTTTGTTTTCAGTAATTGTCCTGCAGTGCACCTAGGTATGATGTTATTAATACTTATACTGGTTGGAATTCATATATCTTCTTGAATCTGTGAGTTAATGATGTCCTTTTTCAGTTCTTGGCCTAGACTATCTTTTCAAAAATTATTTTTCTTTTATTCTTCATGGGACTCCATTTTCATGTATGTTAACTCTTCAGATTATAACTCCCAGTGATTTATGTTTTTTGCATATTTTCCATTTAAAGAATTGTCTTGTTTGGATATTTTCTATTGATGTGTGTTTAAGTCCATTACTTCAATCTTCTAAAAATGTTTGTTGAGTCCCTGGTGTCAAATTCATAGTTTCAGATATTATTTTCTTCAGTTCTAGAATTTCCATTTGATTCTTTTAAAAAATAGATTCTAGTTCTCAGTTGAAATCCTTTATCTTTTCATCTATTTTTCATCATCTACCCCTCTGTTTTTGTAAAGATATTAATTATACTTATTTGATGGTCCTTGTCTGTTAACTTCAGTATCTGGAAAACTGCAGGTCTGTTTCTTTCATTTGTTTTTCTTCATGGCTTTTGGACTTACGGTCCTTAAGAACTGGGCCTTACAGTTTTTGCATACATTCTGGGCTATTCTGTATAATGCTTTTTAGAGACCCCAAAAGTTGTCAATCTTGGAGAAGATTCACCTTTTCCTCTCTTAGGTGGATTGAGTGGGAGCTGATCACCTTGGTCCACTCAGGTACGAGGCTGAGTCAGGCTGTGTTGCCACTAAGTTGGGCTCTACCTCTGGCTTGCTCCTGAACTTGGGGCATAGACCACTCGGTTTTGGATCGAGTCCTCAAAATGTTCACTGGGGCCCTTTTCCTTGTTTGGCAAGTTCCAAACTCTAATCTTTATTCTCTTAGCACCATAAAACTGCCAGAAATTCGCTTGGAGTTTCAGCCTTCTGCCCCAAATTAAAGAATTTGGCAAATGCATGGAAACAAAAACTAAGCATATTTTTGAAGCTGCTCATGTCTCTAATCTTTATCACTTAGACCCCATTGAGGCTTCTGAAGCTCTGATGGTTTCTCAGTGACCCACTATCTCAGAAAAGCATTCTTAGCTTTGTTTCTGTCCACAGAATTGACAAAGGCCCCAGAGAAGTATCAGCTGCAGGTTATCAGCTTCCTCTCTGCAATTCTCCCCTCCCTAAAATCATAGCCTGTACAGCCCCGACTGGCCTTCAGGCTCTCTGTGCCTTTAAACGAGATGTTTGCATTTTATTTGGTTTCCTAATTATACTCTGTGGGCCATTGGCCATTCCACCCTACCTGGTAGAGAAAGTCCTCTAGGCCTTGTTATCACATATATATTTTTGAATGCTCAGTATTTTGTTTTGAAGAATCATAAAGACAATCTGAAGTTCTGGGTGATGTTATCTTCCTCCAGTGAGGCTATAGACTTGTGTTGGCTGTTAGCTAGTCTGGGGATAGGTCATCTAGCTTCCATCAGGAGTTGATATGATTTGAAGCTGGGTTTTGTGAGGGCTGGTTTACTCTTGTGACCAGAGCATAACCCTTGGGGTCCCTTGTGAATTCCTGGGGTGTTTACCAGTCCCTCTCCTCCTAGTAGACACCGACTGCATTCTGGTCATACTGGCCCCATGAGACTGCCGAAAGCTCACTGATTTCTAAGCCTCTCCATCACTGCTTTTGCTTATGGAATCTAGCTTTTGCTTTGAGGGGTATAGGGGCCCGAAATTCTGGGTTCATTTCTCTGCTTTCCTTTCTCTTTCAGATCATAGCACTATAAGACTTCACTGCTTTAATAATCTTTCACATGCCTTCAAATAGTTTGTTATATGTTGTCCAGCTTTTCTAGTTCCCAGAGGGACAGCTGGTCTAAACCCAACCTAGTCAATCAATAATTGAAGTGAAATTCTCAACAATATATATTTTTTAAGTGAAAAAGAAAAGCAAGTTTCAAAACAGTATATGCTGTGTAGTGCTAACTTGGCTAAAAAAAAAGAAAAATCATGTGAATATGTGTGGATATGTATAGAAAGACCAGAGACATATAGGTCGAATTGTTAATTATTCTTTCTGGATGATTGGATTATAGATGATTTTCATACTGTCTTTATGCATTTCTGTGTTTTCCAAATTTTCTATAACAAATGAGTTCTTTCATATTAAAAGAAATGCAATTTTTTGGAAAGACAACTGCCAGAAAATAGTAGGCAGAGGAAGGAGGAAAGCTAAAGAGAGAGATGATACCCCAGAAACTGAAATATGAGACTCACAGAATAGTGGAGGAAGCCAGGTAGGGCTATGGCGAGATGGCAGAACATTACTTCAAAGCCAGGAAGGACTTGGTCCACCGTCCTCAAAGCCCTCCTTGTACGGATGAGCAAACCGAGGCCCATGCAGCCACGTGGCTTGCCGTCTAGATGGGGCCAACACCGGTCAGGAGCTCGGTCTCCTGGAAAGGCTTGTGCTGTTTCCAGAGGAGTTTGTCGAGACTCTGTGGGCCGTGGGAGTCACAGGGGGTGTTCCCTGCAGACAAGGACCACAGCCTGGGTCTAGGGCAGTGAGTGTGCAAGTCCCCTGGCTCCCCCGACCCTTCTCAGGAGGAGGAATCACTAAGGCCATGGCTTGTGGTGGGGAGACCCTGTCACCTTTCCTCTTGTTTTATTTTTATTTGGTTGGCGAGTGGTCGGCTTCAACAAGGGATGGCACTGTCTGCAAGACACATTTCTTAGCTTTATATTCAAAAGCCTCTTCGGCCCGCCCAGGTCTCCCCACCCCACACCTTTCTTGGCTCTAGTACAGCCCCTCTAAACACCCTCCATCCTGTTCTGGCCACTCCTTGCTGAGTAGTGGTCTTCTGGTCCCGATGTTTGTGCTTTTATGCACGTGATCATCTATAAAGAGCCTCTTTCCCATCCTTCTCCTCCCCGAATCCTACCTGCTCCTCCAGCTTTAGCTCCAGCCTCCGCTGCTCCAGCTGGCACAGTCTGTGCCTCTTCTCTGGGAAGGATTCTCCAGGCTTCATGTTTTCTTTCGCTAATTGTCAAGTCTCCTTATGGAGATGACAAGGTGTGGAAGGCACGGATCAATTCTCCCATGTCCTGGCAGCCACCCCGGCACGAAAGAGAGTGTCTTGCTGGAGGTGGGCACTCAGCACCTACTCGTGGGGCAAGCAGTGAGCTGCTTGGAAGGAATGTGCTTGTGAGAGGGCTGGGGCGAGTCTGGGAGGGACTGACAAGGAATGTCCATGGGCAGTGGGAGAGGCGCGGGCGCACGTGGCTCATTACTGGAGCCTGTCAAAGGCTTTCTTTAGCCGGTTCTTCTTTTCTCCCTTGATTCGGGTGTCAGTTTCAGAAAGACATAAGGGGACCCTGAGTCGGGAGGGAACAGATACTGGAAGGAGAAAAACAAGTTGTGCTGTTTAAGGCAAAGATATTTTTTAAAGGAAGCAATGCAATGGGACTTCAGGTCTGGAGAGACAGGAAACCGCCTGGAGACAGCCCAGGCCCTGAAGTTTGAAAGTGTTTTCTTAGGTATGGGGTGGGCTGGCCTCACGAACAAAAAACTGGAATGTGACTTTGGGCAGAGAACAAACAGTATGTGAGAGTTTGGGTAGCAAATAATAATGGTAAGCCAATGTGTATGGGTTTTGGGCGGAAGGGGTACTTCCAGTCTTCTGCAGTGGGAGACTTATTCATCAAGAGAACAAGCCTACTGATCTGAAGCCAGGGTTTTCCAGGTTTGTGATGGCTTCCGTTATGTACCTGAGCAGAGTTGTGTAATTGCCTGGGGAGTCTAGGATATTTATCAACCAAGGACATTTGAAAGAGAGATTTGGAGTTCCTAAACTGTGGGCTCTCTTCTTTGCAACACCGAAGTTTATTTGGGGGAAAGGATGCGTAGTCTGCCGTGTTGGAGTTAGTGAATGCCGCAGCCAAATATCAGACAGTAGTTAGGGACGGAGTGACGGAGGGACTCTTGCCTCCACCTTGGCTGAGGGAATTTTGACAGATACTCAGAGGTGAGGCTTAAAGGAGGTAACTTTCAGAAAAGTAGTCATGTAACATAAGCTAACTCAAGGCATTATTGGAAACGCAGAAGCACGTCAAGTTTCCATGTTATTTGCAGACAAGTGGGGTCCCTGTGGGTTTTGTAAGTAGCATTTGAAGGGCACCCAAAGTGTCTCATTTTGGTGATACAAATGTCTGGGGAGGGGGAGGGGAGAGGCAGTAGGGCCTGATGCACTTTATGTGTTATTGAAGTAGCATGACATAATTGGGAGGGGGCTGATAATTGGACGCCAGCTTAAAATAACAATCTGCTCAGAAGCCACAGTGCTTGAAAGGGGCATTCATTCCATTTCGGTCACCCCTGTTTAAACGAATGAGGCTCTCCGAATTCTCCTTCCCATCATAGAAGGGGCTTTGAACAGCATCTGGAAAAAGGAGAGGTGGAAATAGGGGAAGACGTTTCCACCTAGACTTCTTTTGCCATAAAAGCAGCCTTGGTTGCGGTGCATTTTTGGAGACTATTTGTAGCCACCTGTCTGGTTGCAGATCCCAGCTCTGGTGTTTCTGAGGGACTTGGGGCCATTAATTTAACCTCCCTGCTTGGATTTCCATTTCTATAAAATGAAGATAATCATAGTATCTGCTCCATAGGGTTGTTGTGGGGACTAAATGAGTTAATGCATGTAAAGTACTTGGAACAGTGCGGGTACCCAGTATGCTCAGAAAGTATCTCTGTTATTATTATTATTTAATTTTTAATTTTTAATTTATTTTTTATTTTGGTATCATTAATCTACAATTACATGTGCAACATTATGGTTACTAAACTCCCCACTTCACCAGGTACGCCCCACCAACCCCATTACACTCACTGTCCATAAGCGTAGTGAGATGCTGCAGAATCACTACTTGTCTTCTCTGAGTTGTACAGCCCTCCCCGTGCCCCACCCCTACATTATGTATGCTAATCATAATGCCTCTTTTTACCCCTTCTCCCTCCCTTCCCACCCATCCTCCCCAGTCCCTTTCCCTTTGGTAACTGTTAGTCCATTCTTGGGTTCTGTGAGTCTGCTGCTGTTTTGTTCCTTCAGGTTTTTTCTTTGTTCTTATACTCCACGCATGAGAGAAATCATTTGATACTTCTCTTTTTCCGCCTGCCCTATTTCACTGAGCATAATACCCTCTAGCTCCATCCATGTTGTTGCAAATGTCTGGATTTGTTTTCTTCTTACGGCTGAATAATATTCCATTCCAACAGCTCCTTCAACAAACCGAGGAAGGGAGGGAGGGAGCCTTTCACCCCACAAGGGAAAAGGGCATTATTATTCTACTGCACATAGATAACAGCAAGTATGGGGAGAACTTCTGGGAAGATGGCAGCGTGAATGGAACGACAGAAATTTCCTCCCAACATTATATTTATCCACGAAAACACCGCAAATACAACTATTCGTAAAAGAGAGACCAGAACACACAAGAAAGCGCACATCGCGCAGCTACACCTGAGAGGACTCGGCAGCCAGCAAGGCGGTGCACCGGTGGGCAGCCACACTGGAGAGGACTCGGCATCCGGCAGGGCAGTGCACCAGCGGGCAGCTACACCTGAGAGGACTTGACAGCCGGCGGGGTGGTCATAAAGAGCCCAGCTGACATACGTGACAACAACCAGCAACCAATTCTATAGCCATGGAAAGACAGAGGAATGTGGTACAGACAAAGCTCCAAACCCAGACAACCCCTGAGAGAGAACCTGACAGAATGGACATGCACAGTCTTCCTGAGAAAGAATTCAGAATAAAAGTCATAGCCATGCTGATGGATCTACAGAAAAATAGGTAACAGCTGAGGGAGGAAATGAGGAAAGACTATGCAGAAATGAGACAAGCCATCAACGGGTTTAACAGCAGACTGGATGAGGTACAAGAGACTGTCAATGAAATACAAAATAGAGAACAGGAATACCAAGAAGCTGAGGCAGAGAGAGATAAAAGGATCTCTAAGAATGAAAGAATATTAAGAGAACTGTGTGACCAATACAAATGGAGCAATATTCCCATTATAGTAGAACCAGAGGAAGAAGAGAGAGAAAAAGGGATAGAAATTGTCTTTGAAGAAATAATTGCTGAAAACTTTCCCACACTGGGGAAGGAAATAGTCATGTAGTCCATGGAAGCCCACAGAACTCCCAACACAAGGGACCCAAGGAAGACAACACCAAGACACATAATAATTAAGATGGAAAAGATCAAAGATAAGGACAGAGTATTAAAGGCAGCTAGAGAGAGAAAAACGATCACCTACAAAGGAAAACCCATCAGACTATCATCAGACTTCTCAACAGAAACCTTACAGGCCAGAAGAGAATGGCATGATACATTTAATGTAATGAAACAGAAGGGCCTCGAACCAAGAATATTGTATCCAGCACGATTATCATTTAAATATGATGGAGGGAATAACAATTTCAAGACAAATGAAAGCTGAGAGAGTTTGCCTCTCATAAACCACCACTACAGGATATCTTAAACGGACTGCTCTAGAGGGAAGCACCCATAAGGCTAAAAAGATGTCACCAGAGAAAATAAAATCATAGCAAAGAAAGCAGACCATCCAAATACTAACTAAAGGCAAAGAACAAAAGACCTACTATATAAAGAAAGGAGGAGGAAGAATAGGAAGGGAGAGATAAAGAAACATCAGATGGCGTTCACAATAACTTAACAAGAAAGTTAAGTTAGATTCTTAGATAGTAAAGAAGCAACCCTTGAACCTTTGGTAACCATGAATCTAAAGCCAGCAATGGCAATAAGTACATACCTATCAATAATCACCCTAAATGTAAACGGACTGAATGCACCAATCAAAAGACACAGAGTAACAGAGTGGAAAAAAAGCAAGACCCATCTATATGCTGCTTACAAGAGACTCACCTCAAACCCAAAGATATACACAGACTAAAAGTGAAGGGATGGAAAAAGATATTTCATGCAAACAACAAAGAGAAAAAAGCAGGTGTTGCAGTACTTGTATCAGATAAAATAGACTTCAAAATGAAGAAAGTAGCAAGAGATAAAGAAGCACATTACATAATGATAAAGGGGTCTGTCCAACACGAAGATATAACCATTATAAATATAAATGCACCCAACACAGGAGCATCAGCATATGTGAAACAAATACTAATAGAAGTGAAGGAGGAAATAGACAGCAATGCAATTATTTTAGGAGACTTTAACACACCACTCACTCCAAAGGATAGATGAACCAGGCAGAGGATAAGTAAAGACACAGAGGCACTGAACTACACATTAGAATAGATGGACCTAACAGACATCTACAGAACTCTGCACCCAAAAGCAGAAGGATACACATTCTTCTCAAGTGCACATGGAACATTTTCCAGAATAGACCACATACTAGGCCACAAAAAGAACCTCAGTAAATTCAAAAATATTGAAATCCTACCAACCAACTTCTCAGATCATAAAGGTGTAAAACTAGAAATAAATTTCAGAAAGAAATCAAAAAGGCTCACAAATACATGGAGACTTAACAACATTCTCCTAATGAATCAATGGGTTAATGACCAAATCAAAACAGAAATCAAAGAATATATGAAGACTAATAACAACAAAAACACAAAGCCACAACTTCTGTGGGACGCCGCAAAGGCAGTTCTAAGAGGAAAGTATATTGCAATCCAGGCCTATTTAAAGAAGGAAGAACATTCCCAAATGAACAGACTAAAGACACAATTATTGAAATTGGAAAAAGAAGAACAAATGAGGCCCAAAGTCACCAGAAGGAGAGACATAATAAAGATCAGAGAAGAAATAAATAAAATTGAGAAGAATAAAACAATAGAAAAAA
>JAQQAC010003801.1:6342220-6353994 GCA_029783875.1 Phataginus tricuspis
GCCAGCAGCCGCGAGCGGCCCGCCACCCCCGCCTCCCTCTGCGTCCGGAGCCCCGCGGCCACGGCCGGTGAGTGCGGGGCGCGGCGGCGGAGCGGCCGGGCGCGCCGGGGAGGAGGGGCCCAGCCAGGCCCGGGGAAGTGGGCCCCGGCGGCGGCGCGGAGAGGCGGGAGCCGGGGGTCCGGGCGGCGGCGGCCGAGTGGCGGGGCCCGGCCAGGCCGGGGAGGAGGGGGCGCCCCCACGCCTCCCTGCCCGCCCCGCGCTCCCGGAGCAGGCCGGTGGCGGGCCCAGGCGGGCAGGGCGGCAGACTTTGGATGAGGAGAGGGGCAGGAATCCTCCGGACGCGCTGCACGGGCGTGTGGGCGGCGGTGTGTGTCGGCAACTCTACTCCTTAGTCTGCCTTTCTGCACCCCGTGTCTTGCGAGAGTTCTGGACTCAGTGCCTTGTGCCACCCAGGGTGCTCAGTGCACGGATGTCGCCCTTCAGAATGCCATTCTGTCTGTCCGCCCGGAATTCTAGTGGATGGCTCTTAGGCATCCGCCCCTGGTAACAGGCCCAGGGTGATGCTAGCTAGACTTGCACGGTCCTTGGCTTTGTGCCCCATGCACACAGAGTGTGCTAAAGGCAGCTAGTGCACCTCGTGCCCGCCCAGGATCGTCTCAGCGGGTCTGGTCTCTGAAGAGTTCTCATCCAGTCCCACGGGCACATCTGTGGACTGTGGGGACATAGCTATGCAGGCCCTGTCGCCTGTGTCTGTCCATTCCTGCACGTGCAGTTGGTTAGTTTGGTATGGAAGAAGGAAGGTGTGGAAAGTTCTAGGCTGTATCGTTTTCACGGAGATGTGTGGGTGAATTGGCTGGAAAATATGAAAGGGAGGAGGGGTCAGTTGGGTTGGGCAGGAGAGCATCTCCACTTGGGTTTAAGTTGCTACACATCTCCTGCACGCAGGCACACATTATGAGGCAGGGGTGGTGTAGAGAGATGAGGAAGCTCCTGGAAAAACTCCCAAGTACACCCCAGGGCATAGGATGTAGGTGGCAGGGTGGAGGAGAGAAGGAGGGTAGTATTAGGCCAGGGTGGATAGTCTGTGTTGATTTGTGGGCGATAGGTTCTAGTGGGAAGAAGCTACAGCTGGAGTCTGGAGACCTGGGTGTGAATGAGAACTTAGTGGTTGTTACTCTGTCAGTAGTGATATTCCCTGCACAGGTCTCTGAATGTGACACCTCATATGCCGAGTCTGAGGTTTGGAGAATGCTTTGAGGCCATGCCGCTGGGTCTGCACATAGTAGAGGGAGCCATTTGCATGCTGCTTCCGTGATGCTCAGCATTAAGAGGCCTTGCTCCGGATCCCTGGTGTGTAAGATCGGTAGGCCTGGGTGGGGCCCTAGTTCTGTGTGAATGCCTTCTGCTGCACAGGGGCAAACTGGCTTGGCTGCCCTTTAAATTGTAGTGCTAGAGCAGCATACCTTTCCAGAGAGACTGTCCCCAGGCCAGCCACATCTTGCTTTCATCTTCATGGCCCCAGTGGATGCCGTGAAGAGCCCTTTCCAATTTGCAGCCAGGGAGACAGGAGAAGAGGGAGCTTTCCCAGCCCAGGCCATGGGTCTGTGATGTCAACCTGTCAACAGCAGGGTGCAGTATTCTGGGTCATAGAGCCCTCCAGGCTGTAACCAGCTGGGGAGGGCAGGTGTCGAGATTCATGGCAGATGGCCCTGAACACCAGTTGGTGGATTGTGGGCTCTTGGATGCCCCAGTCACTGAGCCTTCTTCGCATGTGCAGCTGTTTAGTAAACACTGTGACAGGGAAGAGCCCTGGCTGGGGAGCCTGGAGGTCCCCAGGGTCAACCCCCTGGCTCAGCCTCCTACCCGGTGGGTGACCTGAGGAAAGTCCCTTCACCTCTGTGGGTCTGCTTCCTCATTGGTCACAATCAGGACATCTTTCCAGATCAGCGGTCTTCTCAGCTCCCGTGTCACTTCCTTGGAGAGGCCTTTCTGGATCCCCCGTCTAAAGTAGCTTTCTCCTGGCTGCAGTCACATCGCCTTGACCTAATTCCTACATAGCACGTACTTTGTCTGACCTCCTTTCTGCTGCATCTGGTGCTGTGCGCTTCGGCAAGGCGGGACCTCCCTTGTCCTGTGACCTGCTGGCTCACCAGCACCTGGAACATAGTAGGTACTCAAGAAAGGTTGTTAGTGAGTGAGTGAATAACTTAATAAGGAAATGGCTGAATGGTCTTCAGTTTGTGCTCTTGGGAGCTCTTGAGGGAGAAGCAAACCCCATAGGCAGGGCCACAGTCCCTCATGCCAACAGCTTGGGGTTATCTGAGTTACAGAGTGGCTTCCAGGTAGGATTTCCTTTGTAGAAAGGGCCCTCCCACTAAAATAAAACCAGAAAACCATTTTATCAGAAGAGTCATTAAGGGCCAACTCCAAGTGGAAATGATTGTGCTGCATCTGGAAGTAATGCACTCTGGGTCCTATAGGAGGACCACAGGCAGGGGTGCACACACCCGGGGTGGTAGACCTGGTCGGGGGAGTGGCTAGTTCTGCTTGGCCACCGGCTTCATCGTATGGCTGGTTTAATTTCCTGAATTTTGGGTCAAGGTTAATAGGAAAACAATTTTGCACACAATACAGCAGTGAGGGGTATGTGGGAACTCTGGACCATGTGTGAGACGGGCACTAGACCACATGGAGGAGCCACACACTGAGGTCTGAGAGCTGCCTGTTTAGGGTCACTGGGTCTGTCACTTGGGTGTGTTCCCAGGCAAACTGCCCAGACAGGCTCCTCCTCCCTAGAAGTCCACGCGGCATTGTTTCTCATAAGTAGCTGGCAGTGGAGAGGAACCCTTCTATCTGGGCAATTCCCGAGCCTAGAGGACATCAATGTGGTGGCACGTCCTGACCTACGCTTAGAGCACCCATGTCGGCTCTGTGGGAAACACGCTCATGTCATCTCTTCCTATGAATGATTAGCAGATTGCACTGTGACTCCTGTATCCAGACGGTGCCTGGGTTTTTGGCCCAGAATATGTGCTTGCCACCACATACTAGAATATGGTTATATGATATTGATATATAATATTGATGTTACCAATTCATAAGTATATCCCAGAAGCGAGAAGGAGGTTGAGTTGTTTCTTTGTGTTGTTATAGGTGGGCAGTTGAGGGCAGGGACTGTGAGGAGACATGAGACATGCTCGGGCTGACTCTTGCAGATTCCCAGGGTCGTCAGAGCTGTACTGACAAGACAGTGCCCTGGGCAGCAGATGGAGCTGATGCCGCCCTGAGCCTCACCTCTCCAGACCTGAGAAATACATAGAGGCCTGGCCCCTAAATCCCAAGTGTCTAGTTGTCAAGGAGATTAAACTCACTCCCCAAAAATGATAACAGCTGAGTTCAGACTATGTGGCGCTTGCCCAAGCCACAGCTGGACTTCAGAGAACAGGAAAATCCAGTGCAGGCGGAGGGCAGAGAGCCCAGCTCTGGGGCAGACACTGTGGCCAGGAGTCCCAGCTCTGCCCCTTCCTCTCTGGGTGACCTCCCTTGTGTTGCATGACCTCACTAAGCCGAGGAAATGATCTCTTACTCCCAGCCTGGGTACAGATGCCCGAGTTAAGCTTGGGAAGGTCAATTTACAGAGCAGCTCAGAGCACCCAAGCGGCCCCTGACAGCAGTGCGCACTTGGGAGATAGTGCATGGTGAGAAGGGGCTCCCCCAGTGGTGACTGCTGTGCAGCTGTGTCCCTGACTCCTCTGTCAATCGTCAGGAGGTGCGTGACCACCTGCTGGGTATGTCCCCAGGCCAGCCAAGCACCCCTTTGCTTCTCTGGGTGCCTTTCCACCTGGCCCAGTCCACTCCGCACACACAACCATGGGGAGGAAGGGAGGCAGCAGCTGGGTTTCAGCAGCTTCTCCTTCCCAACCCACTGCCCCTGCATGCACGCACATGGCCCTTCCTAAAGGCTTAAGGAGCTTTATTGTGAAGTACCAAGAATTCAAGTACTGAGGATGTTAGAGGTTCAGGAAATGTTACAGGAAATTGCTCTGTGGGCTCCCTGATCTGTCTTGAAGTAGTCAGTGATGTCTGCTCTTTGATGGTAGTGGGGACGACCTGCAGTGGCTCTCACCTTTGTCCCAACTTAATGGATTCTACTTTTTTTAAAAAACGGATCTCATATTTAGAAAGGTTTTTCTTGGCCAAACTTCATTGCAAATGAAAATTTGTTTCTTCTTCTGAAAAAAATAATGACAGACCATATAAATGATAGTGATTTCACTCTGCAGTGTCCACCTGGCTGCATTTACATTTTTAAAAGATAAGCTTAGGTCTTTTACTGACAAATCCTAGTGTGTTTAAAAGGCTCAGAAGAGAAAAGAACAATGCACGGGAGTGGGCTGGTGCGGTCCGGTGTGTCTGAGGTCTGGGACAGATTACAAAATCAAGGAACAAAAAGCATTATCCTCTTTAATCATGCAGGTGTGGTAGCTAGACTCTGAAGCCTTTTTGACAGGTAAAGGTCCAAGATTCTGGTACCTGTTTTTGAAATAAATTTCTCCCTCAGAACCCCATTTTATAGGCCAGTGCTAGTGGTCTACATTTGGAGAACAATGTCCCATTCCTAGCTTCACAATCGTATTGCTCACGACTACTTGAGGACAGAAATTATATTCACTGACTGTTTGTCCCTGGCAACTAGCGCAAAGCAGGACAAACAGTAGGTGTTCAATAAATGTCCATTGAACAGATACTTCAGGGAGAAGTTTATCAGTCATCACTGAGACTGTGTCTTGAGGAGAAGTCCCCCAACAGGGCTGACTGCATAATTTTGTGGGACCCAGGGCAAAATGAAAATGTGGGCCTCTGTTTCAAAAAGCAGGAAAATGGGCCATTAAAGGTACTAACCCTGAAGCTTTTTCCTTTCTTTCATGGTCTCTTTCTTGTCACTGTGATTTTTATTTGCATTTTAATGCATTCTCAGTAAAGAACAATTAAAAGTTTTAGTTATTAGCACAAACTTTATCATTCATCTTTATGTTTTGCAATGTCAGTCTTAAATGCAAATATGTGAACATTTAACTCATGGAGAATCACCAACAGTACATATGGGGAAGTTGGGGTTCCTATGGCCAGGATCCTCACTGAACTTAAACCACCTGATGATGTAACTGGCCTGTTGCTAGACTACCGCTTCCACACCTTTAGGCAATAAGCTATTGTGCTATATAGAGAGCTCAACCCAGTGTTCGACCTACCCCTGGGAGAACAAGCTGGGTAATAAACCCTTTCACCCCAAAGAACGTTTTGCTGTCAATTTCTTTGGTCACATTGAATCCATAGTGAACTTGCCCAGGGCTGAAACCTACTTACTATACCAAGGGCTACCCCTACTGCCTCAGGTATCACCTCTACTTGCCTCCAGTCCTCTAGGAGGCAAGCCACCTCAAACCATATACCCATTGGGAGACAAACCACTGTCTCCCCATTCACAGGGGCAGCCACTGAAGCATCCTCCTGTAAGGGCAGCCTGTCTTTTCCCTTGGTCAACAAGGAACCCTGCTGACTTTCGCCAACTGTCTTGCCAAGGGTTTCAGCCCCAAGCAAGTTCACTATGGATTCAATGTGACCAAAGAAATTGACAGCAAACGTTCTTTGAGGTGAAAGGGTTTATAACCCGGCTTGTTCTCCTGGCGATAGGTCGAGCACTAGCATCTCTGCCTGCCCAGAGCA
Source organism: Phataginus tricuspis (assembly GCA_029783875.1). Classification (NCBI taxonomy): domain Eukaryota; kingdom Metazoa; phylum Chordata; class Mammalia; order Pholidota; family Manidae; genus Phataginus; species Phataginus tricuspis. Next base: position 6,347,948 of record JAQQAC010003801.1, read on the forward strand.
CTGGGCCGAGCGCTCCATATAGTGCCATAATAGCTTATTGCCTATAGGTGTGGAAGCAGTAGCCTAGCAACAGGCCAGTTACATCATCAGGCGGTTTAAGTTCAGTGAGGATCCTGGCCATAGGAACCCCAACTTCCCCACAACATTGCACCTTTAATTCCCTTAAATTGGTCTACATTCTACCTTGGTTTTAACTTACTGAATAAATAATACTAATTGTGAATAGCTGCTTTCATCATTGAATTTGATAGTTGCATGACCGGCTATTCTCCAGCATTCTGCAAACTGTTTTAGTATATATAACCTGCAAGCTAAGATTACATATTTAAAAGTTTGAAACAAACAGAAAATGAGAATATGTAGCAGAGACGGAGTGGCCCACAATACCTGAAATATTTACTAGCTGGTCCTTTACAGAAACCCTTGCTGTGCCCTAATCCATCCATGTCAGCCTGTGATTATCAGCAGCTCTGTGACCTACAGGGAAGCCAGGATCTCTCCAGGTGCTGCTCTCCGAGAGCCCAACTTAATTTCCCTCAGGTGCAGCCTGGGAAAATTCCTCAGGTGGCTGTAATGGAATAGAAATACTGCCCTAGGCAACTAGAAGTTCTGCAGAGTTGCAAGGAACCCAGCTTCTTAGAAATGCAGTCTCAGGCCCCCCCTGACCAGCTAACTCAAACCCTGCAGGTCTGTGTGTTAATAACCCTCCAGGGGCAGTGATGCACCTCGAGTCTGAGAACTCTAAGACTTGACCTTTCAGACCTAAACCTGCTGTCTCACCTGAGAGTTTCAGCCCCCGGCAGGTTCACCACAGATTCAGTGAGACCCTCACCATGGCAGGTCCAGCACCAGAATCACACTTGTCCAGCAGTCTGCAGGTCTGTAATCCACCTCCCTGTCTGCCTCACTGGGCAGAGCTCTGTATAGTGACTCAGTCAATAATAGCTCATGGCCAACAGGTGTGGAAGCATTAGCCTAGCAGGAGGCCAATTATATTATCAAGTAGATTAGGGTCAGAGGAGGATCAGGTCCATAGGAACTTCCTTTTTCCCCACACCTGCACAGTGCAGGCAATCATCAGGGCTGGCTTGGGTGGAGAGAGCAGGAGGAGAGGGGAGATAGCAAGGACTGGGAGTCTTGCTTTCCAGTCTAAGGCTGAAAATACCTATAATTGTGATTTTACACACAACTGAGGCCCTGGAAGGTGAGGTGAGATGCAGGAATCAGAACTTGGGACCAGAATACCACCACCGCCAGTATGGATTCCTCCCTAATGTAAGTTATTACTAATAATTTTAGCCTTGGGTTCTATTTTTCACTACTCTACATGTGCTTGGATTTTTACATATGAACTTACAGAAGGTACCTGTCTTGCCAATGGGTTTCAGCCCCAGGCAAGTTCACTATGGATTCAATGAGACCTAAAATTGACAATGGAACGTTCCTGGGGTGAAAGGGTTTATACCTAACTATATGCCCACAGTGGCAGGTCAATCACTAGAATCCCATCCATCCATTCAGAGTGAGTCTGCATGCAGCAAGCTGGTCTCTGCCTCTGGGCCTCTCTACCCCCACAGCCATCTCAGTGTCTGTCCTCAGCTGTCCTCCAGCCTCTGCTCTCATGCAGCCATCCCACCGTGTCTCCCAGAGCACTGGGTGGAGCAGTTTATATAGAGGCAATGGCAACGTATTGCCCACACGTGTGTAGTGAGCTAGCCGACCAGGGCCAGGTGAGAATCCTGGCTATAGGAACCTTCACTTTATCCACAGTACCTATTTGGTAAATACAGAAACTAAGCACTTCTGAATTATCTTGACTTAATCTAGATAAATATCACATGTGCCTGGGGAGGTAGGAAAGCTGTGTTGCTGACCTGCACCTTGTAACTGATGGGCAAATTCTGTTATCCCAGCTGCTCACTCTAGGGAGGACAGGTTCCTGCCGAGTTCCTTGATCAGTCGCCTGTCCTCCCAACAATGGAGCAGGGGGAGCACTTATATGAATGTAATGGGATTGAACAGCCTACGATTGACAGTCTACTATGTGCCAGGTGCTGTGTGAGGTTTAGCATACACTCTCCTATAATGATCACTGCCCTGCAAAGTCAGTGCTATTATCCCCATTTTACAGATGTGAATGGTGAGGCACAGAGCAGTTAAAGATCTTCCCCAAATCCCACAGGTAAGCAAATGGCCAAGCTGCAATTCAAACCCAAACCATTCTGGCCACAAAATTGGTGGGGGTGGAGGTGGGAAAGCTGGCCTATGATCAGGCATGACGTGGTATTTGTGCCCTTAGCAGGGTGTAAGCCCACACCATCCAAAGGTCGGATTGCTAATACACTATTTCAGAAAGAATTCAAGGACGGAAGACACGTGAATAGCAACCAGAGGCAACCAGAGAGAAAGTTCTATACCAGTGCCAAGAATGCAGCTGCTACCCACAGAGCTGGCTGGGTCTTTAAATTCTTCCTTCCTCATTTTGGAAATTAGCAACCAAAGTGGTGCATAAATATTATGTATTTCATATTATCATCACCGTCAGTAACCATGAGGCATCTCTTTAGAGCTCTTCACATGTCCGAAGCACCAGAGGCACGTAAGCTCCTGCTGTCCCAGCACTGTTGGGCACAGTACCAACCCGAGGCAGGGGGAGCTCAGAGATCATGGCGTGTTGGCAGCACTGTGAGTGTGCAGTCCCCCAAACGCAGAGCACTGGGCTGAGAACCAGAGCTATGGGTTTGAGTCGATCTCTCCTCAGACTTGCTGGGTGAGAATGGAGAATTGACATCTACCCTCTGAGTCTCTCAGGCCAACCTGTGGGAGTGGATTGCTTTCCAAGTTCCTTCTCCTTCTTCCAGTCCTGGGCCACGGGGGCTTCCCACACCTTGGGAACAGTGAGTGGTGCTAATCGTAGTGATGATGTGATTGGCGCGTGCTCAGGGAGCCAGTGTGGGCAATCTCTGTGGTTCGCTGATGCCAAGTCTGTTTCTATTACATCCTCCCTCTAACTCATGGAACTGAAGTTCTTCCTTCTTTTTTGGAAAGAAAGCATAACCACAGGAATTGTTGGTTAGTCACCATGTGAGTGCATTATTTCTTTGCCCAGAAAGGTCATGTAGCTTAAAAAAAAAAGACAAATACCTGTGTGCCTGGCTCTCCTGCAGGGAGGAAATTCTAATGCTTTTCAAGGGGGTTTCTAAGTCTGTATAAAACATGTTTTCACAGACTTGAGATAAGGAAACATGGTTCATTTATCAGGAAGCTTAGCAACTTCAAAACACTCTTCAATAAATTACATCACCTTCTGGACTTAAGACCTAACAGATGTACATCCAAGTCCCAAAGTGAAAATTTAAATTTATATTTGGATGCAGGCGTGTTCTCTGCCTCATTGTACCCACAAACACCCATGCGTGCATATCTGTCAGTCCATGCGGTGTGGTAGAAAGCCAGCTGAGCCAGGGGTCTGGGTACCTGGGACAGCTGGCTTCTAGCCCCAGCTCTGCCTCTGCTGGCATCCCTGGGGCCTACCGGTCCTAAGACACAAACCTTTCCTTGGGAGTTGAGAGGCCAGGCTCTCTCTATACCTACCCAAAAAAGGAGTCTTAACCTTTCTGTGGGGGGACATCAGAAACCTCTTTGGGGATCTGCTAAAACCCATGGAACCCCCGCACATAAATGGAAACATTTTTCATACAGTTTCAGGGGCCTCCCAGTGTCACTCCTGGGAGGGGAGGGTCTTTTAGGCTTACTGCTCTGCCATGAGATCCTGCTCAGAGACAAGACAGGTACTGTTTTGAAAGTAAGCAAGAAATTGTGCAGAAGCTCGGGGAAAGGAGATGAGTTTTTATGTCGTTCAAGCTTTTTTCTTTTTTGCCATTTGCTGCTGCCTGGAAGGAAGTGTCTGCACCTTTCTGCTTCCCAGGGAGCAGTCGTGCATGTGCTCCACCAGAATGCAGGCTGTGGGGAGCCCCTCCTCCAGCCCGGCCAACCCCTGCCAGAGTGCAGAGCCCCTGCCCACTCCTCTTGCCCTCCATTCAGGCTGCGGCCACCCCACCGCAGGCATCCTGGAGAAGGGGCGGGCGTGAGATCCCGCAGGGTTTACTGGCTTTGCAGTCGCTCTCTCAGGGGTCTTGGCCCTCTGTGGATAAAATTAGAGTTCCTGTGGTCAGGATTCTCACCTGGCCCTGGATCCGCTAGCTCACTACACACGTGTGGGTAATACATTGCTATTGACTCTATATAAAGAGCTCTGCCCAGTGCTCTGGGTGACACGGTGGCATGGCTGCAAGACTGCAGGAGAGCAGAGGATGGAGTGGTGGCAGTGACAAGGACAGAGACTGGGACAGCTGTGCTGGCAGAGAGGCACAGAGGATGGCTGTGCAGACAGAGGGGCCCAGAGGATGGCTGTGCAGACAGAGGGGCCCAGAGGCAGAGACCAGCTTGCTGCATGCAGACTCGCTCTGAGTGAACGAGATTTTAGTGATTCACCTGACACCGTGGAAATAAAGTTGGGTATAACCCTTTCACCCCAAGAATGTTCTACTGTCATTCCATTGGTCACATTTAATTCATAGTGAACTTGCCTGAGGCTGAAACCCACTGGCAAGACACCCTCTTATCCCCATAGGGCAGAGGAGGAAGCTGGCTCAAGTATATTGGTGACCTACCCAAGGTCACACAGCTAGTAAGGGTGACATTAATTGTCCCTCCATGTATGGGACAGACAAACTTCAGAGGACCAGACTCCCCTTTACAGTCACCTCCAGGTCCTCCTCCCAGCACCAGGGATGGTGGAGGGGAGAAAGCTACTCTCCTGCCTACACTCAGAGTCTTGTATAAGCCGCCCCATGAGGACCTCATCTGAAGCCCATGGTGTCCTCTGGGTTCCAGCCAGTCATTTCCCAGCAAACTATCAGAAACTGTCGGGTCAAGCAAACAGTGGCTGCAGCTGTGGGTCTGAGGTGGGGGTTTGCCCTCACCTGGGGTCCCTACCCTGGGGGGAGGGGGGACACAGCAGTGTTGTTGGGGCCTGTATATTCTGAGGACCTGGGCCCCTGAGTCAAACCCGGTGGCACATCCTTGTTTAGTCTGGGAGCTGAGAGAATTGTTGATCTGGGGCCCGAGGTGCCTTCCACACTCTAGCCTGCTCCAAGCAGCCATGTCTCTGCCCTTCTTACATGTAGGCAGCAGTGAAAGCACACCCCTCCAGGTCATGGTCACCCAACCATTCCATCCCAAATCTCTGTAAGGCACTAGCACTTGGCTGTTGGCTGGACCACTCATGGGTGTGGCAGGGTGGCAGGGAAGGCCTGCGCCAGGGGCTTGCATTCTAACTCTGCATCTGGGAGGAGCAGAGCAGACCCAGCTGGAGTGGGCATCGCTGGCTGGCCCCCTCCTCTGGGCCTGTCTGCAGATGGCAGCTTTCTGTCTTGCCATAGTTACCTGGCCTCAGACCCCAAGGCCCTGGGGCAGCTCCCAAAGACCCAGCCTGGCCTTGGTTTCCTTCATTGGGTATAGATCCGGAAAGCAGTGTGAATCCAAAATGAGCTGAGAGCTGCCTTGAAGGGGAGGTAGAGAGCTGGGACCAGTCCTCATGCCCCAGCATCCGGGGAGCCCTGGCTGGGGGCACAGGGCAGGGCTCAGCTGCACCAAAAGCCTCCTGGGAAGAGACCGTTCTCATCATTAATGAGGAGCTGGGCACTAATCAGAGAGGCCCAGTGCAGTGATAGAGAGGCTGGAAAGCAGCCCAGCCTCTTGAAATGGCCTGGCAAGAATCAAACCAGGACATTCCTGGGAGGCAGGCCCCAGGAGCCTGGGCAGGAACTCTGCCAGTCTGGCACTGAGCCAGGGAGGGGCCAGAAGGCTCCTTCCCAGCAGCCCAGAGATGGATTTGTAATTCAGACGAGGCTGAGTATCAGGTCCTAGAGTGTCTACCTCTCAGTTATTGTAAGAACTATTATAATAATTATGTCATTATTATTCCCATCATTTGTGCAAGTAATCCTTGAACCAAGCCCGGAGAGGATGAAACCGCCAACCAC
>JAQQAC010003801.1:6354494-6375192 GCA_029783875.1 Phataginus tricuspis
AGAGTGGACAGGAGAAGGGCATGTGGGTGGCAGCGCAGGCAGGTGGGCAATACATGTGTTACCAGAGCAGCTCCTGGGGCGGGCGCTTCCCCATATAGATCTCCCTGCTTTGGGTAAAATAGCCCTGCCTGGGGGCCTGGCTGCATGCGGACAGCTTCCCATGGCTGTTCGGACATGCCTCATCCCCTCGTGGGGGCTGGTCAGTTCTCAGGTCCGGGCCTCTGTCTCCAGCCCGGAGTGCCCTGGCATCTGCCCCCTGGACCTGCTCCCACCTCCTCCCATGGCAGAGCAGTCACACTTTTTGTAGAGCACCAAGTCCGCTGGAATTTACCAGAATTCCCCAGAGAGGGGCCTTGTCAGTGAGGCTCTCTTCCCCCAGAGAAAGTTCCTTCCACCAACACCTTGGGGTGCAGGGGCCGAGTCTCCTGCCTGAGCCCCTCCCACAAGACACGTAGCCCTGGAATCGCAGCGCAGAGCCACCTGTCTGCTGAGCACACACGCTGCCTCCTGCCGCCCCGCTCTGAAAGCGACCCCAGGCAGCAGGGCCCCCGCCCTAGTGGGCGCTCAGATTCCCTTCTCCCCACACCGGTGCCCCGTCCCCGGGGGTCACCTTGCCCACCCGGCCGAAACCCCTCGGAGAGGACAAGGAAGCCCAGGACTTCCTGGCAGGGGTTACGCCGCCTGGCGCTCACGAGGCTCACGGCTTAGAGGCCTTCTGCAGCTGGTCTCATGTGAGCCTCAGATCGCCCCTCACGGTGGGGATCGCTGTGACCCTCATTTTACAGACGGGGGACAGGCTCGCCCAGTTCAGAATCTTGCCCACGGCCTTGTAGTGGTGGTGAGCATTGTTCTAGGCACTCAGAATGCCTGGGTGACAAAGATGAGCTTTCATGGAGACTTTTTCTTGCTGCTGTAGGCTTTCTGTGGCATGTCTTCCCACTGGTTATCCTCCCAGTGCCCTGGCAGCTGTGAGCAGCAATATTAGAGCCCCATTTTAGGGTGGGAAGAGTTTGCACCCAGACCCCCAGCTGGAGCCTGCTTGCTCTAACCACCAAGCCTACAGGCCTGGCCCAGACTTGGCTGCCTCCAGCTCCAGGTCCAGCTCTTTCCCACATGTCTCTGGAGCATGTGTGGGTTAGTGTGGGAGCAGAGGTGCTGGGGAGACCCAGGTTCAAGTTTGGGTTCAAATTCACAGACCGTATGTATTTGCTATGGACATTAGGTGCTGTGGCTGAACTGTGACCCCTCAGAAGTCCCAACCCCCAAGGGTGGGGTCAGGGTTGGAGAAGGGGCTTGTACGTGGTAATTAAGAGGACTGGTGGCCATACACGGAGAGGAGAGAGAGCTTTCTATGTAAGCACGCAGAGGAGCAGCCATGTGAGGCGCTGTGGGAAGGCAGCCTTCTGTAAGCAAGAAGAGGTCCCTCACTGCCCTGAATCAGTCAGCGCCTTATCTGGGCACTTCAGCGTCCAGGACTTTGAGAAAAATAAATAAATGTATGTTGTTTAAGCCACCCAGGTATGGCATTTAATTATGGTAACCTGAGCCAGCTAGAGCATTCGGCCAATCACATCACCGCACGAGGCTTACTCTCTTCTTACCTTAAACGGGAATGTTAACGCCTGTGAGAACTAGATGGCCATTTAGGAAGCATTTAGCACAGTTTCTGACACATGCTTGGCGCCCGCGCGCAGTGCAGCCGCACGGCATTGCTCACTCCTGAAACCAAGCTCAGCCTCGCTGTGCGATGCATTCCGGTATTTTCTCTTCTATTTTGTGGTGTTTTGTTTTGCTTTTTGTTTTTTAGTGTAATTTGCAACTCACCAAATGTACTTCACAGCTCTGATGGGTCACTTCCAGTGTTTGAAAAACCCCAACTCGATCCTCACACTCTTTATCTTCGTTCCCATTTTCTAGGTGATAAAACTGGGTCTCAGATGATTGGCAGAGTCTGTGTCAATTCTGGGTTTTCTGACTCACAGTCTTGGTGCTCCTCCCATTGCCATAGGCCACTGCCTCATTCATATTCACAGCGCTAGACCCCCTGCTCTGATGCTTTCTGCAGATGCAAAGTGTCCCCAGGGATGTGGATGAGCCTGATTTGGAGGGTTGGGCAGTGTGGGCCCTCAGACCTGCAGAGCACGAAGAACACCAGCAAAACCCAGCAGTGTCACAGCAGCCGCCACCTCCTGTACCTGAACCCCACGCACCCCAACACTCAGTCGGTGCCTGAGCCCTGTCCTTCACCGTCACCCCATCTCTGAGCCCCACCCCACCCCTACCTTGCATTTCGATTAACCCAGCGTCGGTCATGACCATCTCACTGAGCAGAGGAGCCCGCCCTGGATATAGTCCAGGGGTGGGGACCAAAACTGCCAATACTTTGCTGCCTCGGTCATGACCCTAAAAAGATGTGACCCAGGCTTTCCCACAGAGCTGCCTAGGAAATGTATCTCTTCCCCCTCCCATTTCCTGCAGCGCCCATCATCCCTCCAATGTTGTTCTCCAGTTTATTATTTTAATTAGCTGCTTGGCTGTGTTAATAACCAAAACTTCTCCAGCGTCCCAGGAGCTATGCCATCCTACAGGCGAACTGGGGAAGCAGCGGCTCCCTTGACAAGAGGGCTGCCTCTGAGCCGAAGCTCTGTCCTGGCCAGGACACTGGCTGAGGCACCGGTACTTCCCTTGGGGGCCGGTAGGGCCCAGCCTCCAGGGAATCCCTGGGGTTCCTTAGGGGGGACATGGGCCATGACAGTAGGCAGAGAGGATGGGGGACTCGTAGCCCAGCCAGGGGAGTGAGGTGGCTGGAGAACGCTGCCATCCTGGTAGGACTCCCGGGGGCCTGATAGGAAGCAGCCTCTTCCCTGGAGGTAGAAAGCCCTTTACTTGTATATCATCATCCCCTTGAACATGGACATGGCCTCACCCTCACCTGAGAAGCAATGGGTGAGGGGCCCTGTGTTTGGTTTTCTGCTGCCCCCTTCCATCCCCTCCACCGCCAAGGTGCTGAAGCCACAGGGCCCCGTGGTGGCCGGGCTTCTCTGCCTCTGTGCTGTCAGGGTCTGCTGGGGGCAGGCTCATACTTGAGGAGGATGCACATCTGGTCTGTATAGGGCCACTGCTGGTGAGACCAGTCAAAGGTTAAGCCTGTGGTGACAGCCCTGAGCTGCCCCTGCTGTACTCAGGGACTCTAGGCCTGGCTCTGGCGCAGACACCAGGTGGCTTGCTTCATGGACAAAGTGGCCTTTGTGGGTCAGCAGCCCAGCTGGTAAAATGGGCTCCAAGCTGGACAATAGAGTTCCTAACTTCTAGTCCCCACTGTGTCCTGGCTACTTATGGGAAAAGTCACCTTGCTTAGACCCCGGGCCCTGGGCCTCTCCCCGAGCTCCCACCCCTCCTTTATCACAGAATCACCCTCATGATTAGTCATAGTCTTCCCACCCAGATACCTGCCAGTAGCACGGGACAGAGACAGCACCCCACTCCTTGGGCCCCACTGCTGGCAATGTGCCTGGTCTTAGTAGGTGCCTACTGGATGCCAGTTGAATGGTGAAGCATTGGTCTGGCATTAACCACCTTGGGTGCTGCGTCAGGCCATTCCACGGGCTTCCTGATGACCTGGAGAAGATTCTGTCCCCTCTGAAACTCAAACGCCCCCTGAAATTAAAACTTGCCAGAAAGCAGGGAGAAGTACTCAGTGTTGCCCCGGGACCCGGCCTGCAGAGGCAGTGAGGGCAGCACATGGCCTTGTTCCTGGCCCCCTGCACTGGCCCGGCCCACCGGGCGCTGCTGGGCCAGGACTCGGGAGCAGGGGGCAGCTCCCAGTCCAAGCCAAGCACTCACTGGAGAGCAGGAGGAGGAACTGGCCCTGGAGAGTCGGAGGCAGAAGAGGAAGCGCAGAGAGCGCCCTGGGCAGTGGGGGAGGCAACGGGAGATGAGGCATCTGAGGCCAGAGCAGCTATGCCTCTTGTCCCAATCCACACAGCAGGGAGGAGCTAGGATTCGGACACCGGCCACTTGCCTTCTTCACCTTTCTATCACTATGGTTATTGGGTGCCCGTCATGTTTTCAAGAAAGTAACGACTTAGTTCATAGTAACCCTTAAAGCCCAGGTGTGGAGGAAGGGAAGTCACAGAAGATGAAGCCAAAAATCAGTCCAGATGCTGAAGGGCTGGAGTTTGGGGCTGGTGCTCCGGTGATGGGCAGCTGGTGGCACCTCCTCAGCGAGCCCAGGTGGATCGGCACCTGAAGTGTGCACACCGGCCTCTGGCTGGAGCAGGCAGGAGCCGATCCAGGGGCTGCAGGTGGGGCCCAAAGCCAGGCAGCGGGTGGGCTGTGCGAGCAGGTGGCAGTCGGCGTCCAGTAAGGATGAGTAAGGAGTGCAGAGTGGCTCGGGGGCTTCAGGACCCAGTGGGTACCAATGCCATCGATGAGACTGGGGAGGTGGGCCCTGGGTGGCCAGTGTGGCTCTAAATGGGCAACACACTTCCAGCCCGAAAACCCTGCCAGGCCTGCACGGTGCTTGGCACCTGGGAGGGCCCAGCAAGCCTCACGCAGGTGAGCTGCACTGCCTCCCCATGCCGCAGGCTCCCCTCACTGAGGGCAGGGAGCTCCACGCCGGGTCCTTCCCTAGGGGGAGCCTTCCTTGTTGGCAGCCCCACAGGCCTGGCCCCTGCTCCACCCCACTCCCCCTTCCCCCTTGGTAGCCTGACAAAACTCCTGCACTTTGACGCTGTCTGCTTTCCGTCAGGTCTGCTGCCTGATGTCAGTCAAGACCCAGGCATGTGCGGCTGCTCAGGCTAACGCTTCTCCCCGAGAAGATATGAGTGACTTTTTGGCAATGTTACTTTTCTATAAATGGGAAGTTCCAAAATTACACCACATGGGTGACCTGCCCTACCCACCCCCCGACTCCCGACCTGCCCATGTTCTCGTTGGTAAGGCCAGCTTCACCCTCTGCAGGGTTTTCTGGTTAATCGGCTACAGGGCATGGTTTTGAAAAATGGAATTAATATTCCACAGAAAACCAACCCAGTTTCTGTAAGAAGCCAAATACTGTCGAATCAACTCTTTGAAATAGCTCACTGGGCTCGGATCTTTCGCCACCTCAATCAGACACCTGTCAGTCCCTCTCCCACTGCTCTTTGTTCTGACCTTGGCAGTCTCCAGACTACTTGGCTGAGAGCCGTGAGTCACCGGTCTAGAAGCATCTTGCTGGAGGTGTATTGGTGAAAGGCTTTTCTCCTGGTAATAAGAGGGGTGTTGTATCCATGTGGAAGGGACCTCAGAGACATTTTCATCCAAAGCCACCATTTTACAGGTGTGAAAACTGAGGCTTAGAGAGGCCAAGTGTCAGACACACAGTCACATTGTTAATAATGCACACAGCTGGGGCTGGAACCCAAGCCTACTGACTTCCACCCTCCCAGGACTCCCTCTGGTGAGCCGTTTGGACATTTAGCTGCTTTTACTTTTTCTGTCCAGAGGAAAGATTGTTTCCCAGAGAGCCGACCAGGTTGTAAGCAGAAGAGGTCCCAAAGGGCTTATGACCCTTTTGCCTCTGACTGCAGGTCCCACGCAGAGTCTGCTGCAGATGCTGTGACATCCCAGGGGAGGGTTGGGGTCCCCACTAACTCACCTTCTGATTTCTTCTGGACGTCAGAATGAGTATGGGTTTGTTTTCTAGACCTTAATCAGGGTGGTGTATCCCTCCCAGGCCCTGCCCTGTGGCCAAGGACCGCCCACTATCACCCTGGCTGATTTGCAGACTCTGCTGCTTTGCAAGATTCCAGCCCTTTCTGTGACTGGCAAGGGCTCTGGAAGAGAGCAGCCCTCCATTATGGGTCAGTACTGCTCCTCCCGCAGGGCTGCATTTCTCATAGCCCCCCATTCCCTCCCCTCCCCTGGGAACCACATATTTTTCTCTTGTTGCATAATTTGATTTTCATCCCTTTGGACTGAATATTCTGCCCATTACCCCACCTTCTACCCCAATGCTCCTACCAGATCAAACGGCGTAACACAGATAAGGAAAAGGATGGAATTCAAGTCCTGGACAAAGGTCCCAAGCTCTCCAGGCAGCTGCCTGCCCTGACACCCTGACTCAGGGACACAAAGCTTCCAGGAAGCAGTGGGTTCTGAGATTCACTACAGCACCACCTACTGGGGAAAAGGGACAGCACACCTTGACCTTAAATACGAAACCCTGGCAGTGGTTCCACCTGGGAACTTAATAAAACACCCATGCCTGGGTCCCACTCCCAGACTTTCCAATTGCCTGGAATGTGGCTTCAGTTTTTCAGAGCTCCCCAGGTGACTCTGCAGCCAGGCTGAGAAGCCCTGCTTTCAAGGAGTGTCAGGTGGAGGAAGCCTTGGAGATTGTGGACACCAGGCCCCATTGCATGGTGCAAGATTAGACTCTAGCCCTGAACTGGAATGTATTATCTTATGTGGATGACCATTTCTCTGGGCAGTGGGTCCAAAGCTTTTTATCAGATTCTCAATGGTTTCCATGTCCCCCAACAGATTGGACCCAGTCCACTCTTAATTGCCCCTTTCAGTGGTCCCAGATCCAGCGCTTGGCCCGTGGGGTTGATGAGCCTCATGGATAATGGATGTGCTTATTTCTATAAGAGGAAACACCCATTAAAAGTTAGATCAGCTCAGTGTGGTCACATTGTTGCAAGCTGCTCAGAATCTTCCTGGCCCTAGCCTGTGCCTTTAATACAAATGAGATGAATTAATTAAGGCTCTCTGGTAGGCAAAAGCCGTCAAAACATAAGATCTATTGGAAAAAGTAATCAAAGAGGCCCTTGGTGATTATAGGTTTGGAACAACTGGTCTAATATAACCTCCTTATTTGAGAGATGGGGAAATGAAGGCCCAGAGGGGTTAAGGGACTACATTTAAATCAAACAGCTAGTTTTGCAAAGAAAGTTATTACTTTCACCCAGGCTTTCCAGGGATGCAGGGGGCAGAAAGAATGTGTGCAGGATGTTCTGGAACCCCTCACCTCAGACGATCCCACTGACCAAGACTCAGGAAATTCCTCCCTGGTTGTGGAGGTTGTGTGGGCCGGAGATAACCTGCACTCCCAGAGAATTTAGGAACCCATTGTAGTTCACAGTGTCACTGCATCTAAGATACCATTGGTTGTAGGATAACCATTGTTTTCTGTACCATTGAGAAAATGTGCTGCCAAGAATAACTGTAAGGTGCCATTAATCATAAGGTGAATCTCAATTTTAGAGATGTTAAAATGTGGAGAAACAGGTGTGTCATAGAATTGAAGACATGCTGGCCATTAGCCTCTCATCCTCCATTTGGAGCAGCACAGCTGTGTGATTTGTGTCCACCTGGTTGTCTCAACCTACTGGAGGTACTGAAAGGGATAAAGTGGCACTTGGGAAAAAACAGAGATGTCCAAAAGCAGAAGGAAGTAGGGGGCAGGCGTGGCCCAACATGTGGAGTCAAGGACAAAGTCCTGGATTGACTCTCAGAAGACATGGGTTTGAATCTCAATTCTGAAACTTCCCAATGGTGTTGTCTTGAGCACATTCTTACTCTCTCCAAGCCCGTTTCTTCATCCACAAAACAGAGACGGTATGTGCCCACCCACTCACCCTGCCCTTTCCTCAAAGAGCTATTGCAGAGCTCAGCAGAGAAGGTGGTAAGTTGAGTCATGAAAGTACCTAGTGCATATTAACTGCTGAGGACCACCTTCCATGTGCCTAGCTGATGTGTGTGACTGCCGAGAAAGAGAACTGTGAAATGAAAGGGTGAGTTACATCGTCATTCTGGGACAGATGGGAAGGCCTTGCAGGCTGGCGCATGCGTGGACTGAGGCCTGTGGGAGTCCTCAGGGAGCACTCACTACCCATCTGAGGGAGAGAACCATCCTGAAATGACACAAGGAGACTGGGGTCTGGACAGAAGTCTGCCTTCCCAGAAGCAGGTGGCTGAGATGATCCCAGGTCCTGGGGTCCTGCCTCCCCCAAGGATCCCGGGCAGACAGTCCTAATATTCCCCATGTGGCAACTTGAGGACACAGCGCACACTCGTATGTGCTGAGCACAATAGTCACAGGGAGGTTTCAGAGTCACTGGAGAAGGAACCCAGCAAGCGAGCCCTCAGTTCTGTGTCCCAGGTGCCCTTCCTAAGGAGGCATCCTCCCCCCACCCCACAACCGCCAACCAGCAGAGTCCTGTCACCGCCGCTTCTCAGGGCTGTTAGCAAAGAAGTAATCTCTCCTCCTCGGTCCCCTCTGCCTCCCATGACTCCAGCTTGGGGAGCGCACCGTCCTTTCCCTGTGGAGGCAGCATGGCTGAGCAGGCAGATTCTGTGCTCTTGTCCTGCCCCTAAGCGCCCCTAAGCGGAGGCAGGGCCTCAGGCAGTTTATCTTTCCTCTGTGGGCCTCAGTTTCTTCGTCTTTAGACCAGAGACGAGAAGCCCAGCCTTGCTTCTCCCATGGGCCAATGTAAACATGAAACTGGGCAGCCTGTGGAAGTGCCCGGCCAGGGAAAGGTGGGCAACAGCCAAGGAGAACTCTGGGAGAGAGGAGGCCTGAGGGGAGCCTCGGAGGAAGGCTCAGGGTGGCCAGGTGGGGAGGTGAAGGGACTCGGGCACCAAGTTTGCAGTCGTACCTCTGGCCTCAAGACATAGACCCAACAGGCACCTAGTATGTGTGGAACTGGAAATCAGACCTGGATTCAAAATCTGGCCCTGCAAGTCGCTGAGGTGTGTGACCGCGGGCAAGTCTAACCCCCCAGGCCTCGCCTGTAGAGCTGGGCGCCCCGCTCTGACGCGTTTCCCGCAGGTGGGCGGTGCCGCCGTGCTGGCCGTGGGCGTGTGGACCCTGGCGGAGAAGAGCGGCTACCTCAGCGTCCTGGCCTCCAGCACCTTCGCCGCCTCTGCCTACATCCTCATCTCCGCAGGCGCTCTGGTCATGGTGGCGGGCTTCCTGGGCTTCGGCGCCGTCGTCCGGGAGGACAGGAGCTGCCTCTCTACGGTGAGTGCCACCTGCCCACTCTGCCCGCGGCGCCCTGGGTGGAGGCCGGGCCACCTGCCGGAGCCCCCTCGGGGCCCACCCAGTCCTGCAACCAGGCTCCTGTGCTGAGCACCCACCAGGCCAGTGACTTCGTCCCAAGTGGGAGGCCTGGGAAAGCCGGAGGGCGCAGCCGCACAGTCTCCTTTCCCAGGACTGAGCCCCGGGGTGTCTGAGCCAGAGGCGGCCGCTGCCCCTCCGCCCCCTACACCCTAGCCTGCCACTTCCCTCCTCCTCCTTCCAGACTTTATCAGGCTGATTTTCAAAGATCTGCACGAATGCATGAGATGATGAAGCTCTCTCCCACCAGCCAGGCTCAACAGCTCTCCCGAGCCAGTCCTGCCCTGCCACCCTCCCGCTCCCAACCCCCCAGACGTGATGCCCTCTGTAAAGGTCTCAGTGCTCCTCTAAAACTTGAGGATCCTTTTCAAGCAAACATGACGATACCACTATCACTCCTAAAAACAATTGACACTCATTCGTTAGGACCCTGAAATAGCCAGCACCGAGCACAGGTGGACCCGGCGGCCCCTGGGTGATCCACATCCTGGCCATCAGCCTCTGGACTTATTGAGGTCTTGATTTTTTAAGCTAAGAAGGTGGCTGGAGGACCTTTCTGGGACTAACACGGTAGGGATTTTAAAATCCAGGCCCCCAGTTAGAGGTTAGTGGTGTGGTTAAGACAATTTAAAAGTGCTCTGTGGTTCCTGGAGGCTCTGGGTCTCATTTCCTTCTTCCCTTCCATGTGTAACCCTTTTGAAACCTTCATCAGCTAAAGACTGAAGGAAACTCCAAAGGAGAGAAGCAGTGAGTCTACTTCCAGACAAAGTGGTCCCCAAAGAGGGAAGAGGACCATGAAAAGCCAGGCATCCAGCTGGGAACTGGAGGAGTGAGAGGCCTGGCCTCACACCTTCCCCCAGACCCACCGGAGGTGCGTCCCCTACCGCGGGCTGGCCTCTCCTCCTAGCTCACTGGCAGCCCCTCCAGCCACTTTCCCAAGAAGGAAATGTTCACCAGCGACAGGAATAGCACATTTTTTGCTGGTGCTGAAATGATGAGTTGAGCACCAGAAATCTGCAAAGGGGGAAAGAGAATGGGGTTTAAATTATTCACACTAAATATTCTTTTTTAGCAAAGGCTGCATGAGGGGGCCAGATTATTCGGGCCATCGAAGCCTGAGGCCGATGACCAGGACAGATGCCACCCTGGTCAAAAGAAAGGGATATTTTTAGAGTTTTGAATATGGGCTCTGAAAACTTTTCTGTCTTCAGCCAAATGAAGATTATGATGAATGGTTCTGGCTAAACTGGATCTATGTCGGGGGTACTTTTATATTTAGGGGATGGATTAAAAAGTAAGTTCTAGAACCAGTTTCTGAACATGAGGGACTCCAGATTGCAACACGCGCATCAAATACATCCAGGCCTGGCTGGCCAGCAATAAGCTCTGGAATCAAGACTGCAGATCAAAAAGCAGGTTGTAGTACAGCTTGTCCAGCTTGCTGCAGACCTCAGGGAAGTCACTTGGCCACTCCTGGCCATCCTGGTATCCCCATCTTCATTCAGGGATGAGACATGAGGAGAATGAAGTATTTTAGGTCTTAGGAAACGAGTCACCATATTATATAAAGATCATAAAATGGCTATAATTATCATTTACATCACCAATACCATGACCAGGCTCCTTGGAGATAAACCTAAATAAATGGAATTATTCTTCGGGCCATTACTCCCAGGGTCCCCACAGCGTGGGCTGGGGAGGGAGAAGGACGCAGAGCCTGGGGGCTTTGACAGCGCCCTCCCCACAGCTCACGGCTCAGCCACACTTCAGTCCGTCGGTGCGCCAGCAGCCACCCAGCCAGGTGGTCGTGGCCTCATGTGCTTGGTGGCACCTTGACCTGTGAGTCAGCTGCCCACACACTTCAAAGGAACAGATCGTGCAGCCATGGCTTTTAGAACCCCGACTCCGCTCCCCCAGAACGAGAGAGGCTTTCCTCATGCAGCACGAGGGGCAGTGGAGGTAGGGAGGGGCCCAGAAGGCTCTCGCCGGGCTCCGCAGGAAGCAAGGCACAAATATACTCAAGAGCCAGCCTTGAAATGCTGCACAAAGCCCACACCTGAGCTGTGCTCGGCCTCTCCAGCCGGGCGGTCAGGAAAGGCCCTGGGCTGAAATCTGCTCTGTTCCTGCACCCGGACAGCCACCAGGCCACCTGATGGAATGCGGCCCCTCCTCTTCCCAAGACCCAGGCAGATCTGTCCCTTTAGCCTCCTCATTGGCCTCACTTAATTCGGGGGCTGTGCAGAAGGAATGCCAGGTGGCCTAGAGACGGACTCTCCGCCGGTCTCCTCAGCCATAGAAGGGGACGTGCCTAAGGTCCCACGGCCAAGAGCCGGCTGAGCCCAGTCAACACCCAAGACTCGGCCCAGGGCCTTTTCTGCTGTCCCGGGCTGGTTCTGATCCCTCCTTCTGGGTGCCTCCAACCCAGGGCATGGGAACTTCCTTTTCTCCTGACTCAGGACCTATGGTTTGCATTCCAGGTGAAAAGCGAATCACCTGAGTGAGAACTGGGGGCTGGTCACCTGGCCGTCTGCCACCTGATCGGCACAGGCGGAGTCACGTGCAGGTGCCGGCAGTGCGGCAGAAACCAGCTGTCAGCCCACCAACAAGGGTTTTGTCTGAGTTAGAGAAAAGTTTAACTCAGTTATGTGTTGGGTGGATGATCGCCCCTTAGGGGGGCTCTCTGAACCCCCAACCCCACTTGGGGCCCCAAGCAAGTCTCAGAGCAGGGCCGACCAAGGAGGGTCAGAGCACGTGTGTGTTGCAGGAAGGCAGCGGTGGGGGTGGGGAGAGGGGGGTAAGCGGCGTTCACTCCCCAAGTCTGAGTTATTTGGGGATCACACCCTGCCTGTGCATCCTTCGGCTCCTGCGTCCCCTCCCTAGCAGTTGCTAGACTTAAGCGAGTGACTGGAAAGAGACACTGCAGTCCCTCTGACCCAAGGGGCACAGTCAGCGCCCCGATGCCTGGGCCCTTGAGGGAGGGGCCCCGCAGAGCAGACCATCTGAATGGCACCTGGTCCCTCAGCAAGCTGTCTGGGAGCTCATGTGCACGCAGGTGTCTTTTCCTTCCCAGTGACATTTCACTCCTGTTGATGTTAAAATGAATCTTACTCTGTAAGCGTAACACCCACCTAAGGATGGCCTGGGAGCAGCCTGGCAGGTTAGGAAAATCCCGTCCCGAGGCCCCGTGCAGGCAGCTGCTGAGGTGGTGGCACAGTTAGTCTTACCGTTCCGCTGTGATGGGCTAATGGGAGAGATGGCTTGTGGGGCCAAGTCAGCCATTTAAAGGATCATTGCATCTGCCCCCTTTGTGTTGGGCTGGCCGAGCTGGTCTTAGCTCCTCTCCAGGGAGATAGGCTGCTGCCTTCTCTGCCAAGAGCGCCCTGCCTTCCCATCAGTGAGGTGTGGCGCACAGCTCAGAGTGGCAGGCCCTGCACCCTGGGACCAGGACAGGAGTGGTGGCTAGACCGTCATCTGGACATGCTCCTCTCAGGCCAGGGCCTGCCACTGGCTCCGTCCTGGCCCTCAGTGCTCCACGCCATCTCACCACACAGCACACTGCGGTTTTAGGGGAACTTAGAGTCGACTGAAAAATAAGACCCAGGAGACAGAGACAGTGGTCCAAAGGTCATCTTTATTACTAATGAAGCTGACTGGTGTGTGTGGCTTCATATCTGCAGCCAGAAGCCTTAGCAACTCTTCAGCTCTGGTTGGGACAAGCTTACTTGTCTAAGAATACCTCAGTAAACTCAGTGCACCGTGGGGAGCAGAGAACGTGGCCTCCTGAGGACAGAAAAGCCCCCTTGCCAAACAGATGAAAGGGGCAGAAGCTGGGGGCGCTCCTCGAAAGACCCCTGCAGGGCAGCAGTGGGCCAGGGCAGAGGAGGCACAGTCCTGACGCTGAACAGCCAGAGGGAATGGCAGCACCGGGACGTTCCCCCCTTCTGAGCCCCGCATTATGCAGAAGGCCCGGAGAGGGTGAGGGACTTACCCAGGGCAAGCTGGCCAGGCTCCTGTGGCACCACGCTTCTCTCTGAACAGCACCATCCTGGGCTCAGGATCCCCCTTGCTCAGGCTGCAGTGGGTGGAACCCATGTGCCCACCTGTAGCAGCAAATTTTTTGTATGGATCAGTTTTTACCGCCAGCTCATTTCCACCACCTCCTAGCCTCCAGCGTTCGGCAACTTGCGCTCCGTGTTATGTTGACAGGGCCACCTAGTTCACTGACCTCAGCAAGCATTTCCAGCACATCCCCAGAATCTCCTGCTCTGCTGGGCATAGGGCTGGGTGAGAAGGGAGAAGATACCACAGGGGTTGAGACCCAGTCCAGGGCTTCGAGTCAGTGAGGAGTATGGGGCACCTGCTCTGACGGGACCATGTAGGTTTCAATTCCCGTCTGGATCTGGTCAGAGCTTGGACCTGTGTGGACCCTAGGACATTTCCTAGCATCCAGGCTTGTAGGAATTTCTCCTGCTCAGCCTTCCTTCCTCCTTCATCCTACCCTGGCCCCACACACAGTCCCATGTGTCCAGGTGTGTGCACAGTGCTCATAGGTTACACCATCTTTCTCTGGCAGCCTATGAGAAGACAGCCAAGAACAGCCAGGCCCTTCCAGGGGCCAAGGAGAAGGCAGCAGTCAGTCGCTTCCCCCATGCCCAGATGCATCAGGCCGAGGCACCCCGAGTTCCCGGGGCCATGTCCCCCCAGGGCATCTGGTCCTCTGGTGGCACCCTGCTGCCCTGCCTGAGTCCTCTCTCTCAGCCCATCCACACTGAACTCTCCTTGTCCCAACTGGCAACCCTGTGGACGCCTGTCTTTGGCCTCTAGTCCTGGAATATGTTCTCTCTGTGACGGCCCACAGTGGGATCTTCGGACCCCCAACATTTGGCTTGCACTTCGGATGGTCTCAGCTGCTTTTACTTGATGTGTCCCAGAATGCCTCCTGCCTCCACACAGCCCAGTTGCTCCCTGTCTTCCCTCTTGCCCTGGTGGACCTGCTTTCCTCATCCTGGCCCTGCTTCTACTCCCAGCCCCTCAGGCCACAATGGATATTAGCTCAGACATCAGCCAGCACTGCCGAGCGCAGGCCTGTAGAGCAGCCCCCAGCGTGAGTGGCTGCATCTCAACATCAGCGTGGCTGTAGCTGGATGGCCCGGGCGGTGAGCCCTGGGCTGGGGTCACCTTCATCCTTCCAGCACTGACATCTTGTGACAGGAATGGCTTGAGGCTCCCGAATCCATATCCTCTCTCTTCTGCACAAATAGGCGGGCAGCTGCACGTCTGAACCCCGACAGCCTCCAGCTGGTGGTTAATTGCCAGAAAGTAATGTGCCCTGAGGTCATTGCTGCTTAAACAGCTGGCTCCGCCTTTTCCCGTTTGGCCTGGTGGTGCTGAGTTCCCGGACCCCCCTGCGGCCTGCCACCCTGGTCACACACAGTGGGCTGGGAGCAGCAGGCTGGGCTCTCCTCCCGCCAACTTAACCTCGGCAGCACCTTGACGATTATCTTACTGTCGCCACACTGCTCTGAGAATAGGCTGGGACCTCTACGCCGGTCCCCACCTGCCTTGACCCCAAGCCTCAGACTGGCTCGGTTTCCATCTTTAATTGTGCAGAATGGCAGAGGGGACAGAGGATGAGGGATTTGGCGAAGCCCCCTTCTTTGTGGCAGAGTCAGTCCAGTGGAAGAATCCTGAAAGCCCAAGTGTATACAATTCTTTAAACTTACATCCAGGCCGTCATCAGCTGGTGTCACTCTGTGCGCCAGTGAACCTGCCCCAGAAACTCTGGGGCTCAGCTTGTCCCTCTGCTGTGTAAGTCCTTCTGAAGACTCCACGTCTAATGAATCACCTTAATGTCACAATGAGAAATATCTCTGCATAGTTCCCGCAGAGCTGCTCATTAAAGAAAGTGTTGGTTTGGTTCAGAGAGTGCTGTGCCGTTCCAGCTTCGTTCTGGGTCTGCAGTTTTAGGAAATAGCCAGCTTTGCTCCTGGTTCAAACTGTTCCATTAGAGAATTAAAAAAAAAAACTTTCTTAGATGGTCCAGGGGGGGAGATGAATGTTTGGGTCCCATTCTGTGCCTACCAAATGGTTCCTTCTGTGTTTGGGGGTTGGCTTTGTGCGACCTGAAGCGGCGTCGTTCTTCTGGAGGGCAGAGGCTGTGAGAGCTTCCTTTGGAATTCTCACTACTGGTTTCTATCAGACCAAGACTCAGGTGGTGGCTTCTGGAAGGACTGGGGACAGGGACAGGCCAGTCAAAAAAATCAGAGCGGGCTAGAGGTCGGGGAGCAGGTGGAGTGGAGTCGTTCACGCGGAGGGGCCCAGGAACAAGAGGCAGGTCAGAGTGGGAGGGCCGACGAGGGACAAAGAGTATCAGGCCTGAAGTGGAAAGCATGAGGCCCATGAGGCCCCCAGAGGTTCAGAAAGGAGGCTGTCAGCAGTGAGGTTGTGGCCAGGATCTACCGGCTCAGGGGGACTTAGGGAGGCCTTGCCCGAGCTGAGATTTGACAGCTAACAGCTGTGCAGCACAGACGTGGGCCTGGAGGGTGTGAAGGCCCAGCGGCCCCAGGCCCCGCTGTGTATGGGGCACTGTGCACATGCACGGGGTGCCACAAAGCTTGTGCAGACAGTTACTAGGCTCAGAGACAGGATTAAGGTGGGCTGAGGAAAATAAAGGGGGTCGGGGCAGACGTGGGCATTAGATCCTGTGGCTGTGAGCCCCGCCCAGGCGTGAAGGAGCAGGGCCAGGCAGGCGGGGCCCCATGGAGGAGGACAGCCCGCAGGAGACGCCCCAGGAGTATGCCTGGCCTGCCCTGCCGGCACTGAGGGCTAGGGGCTGAGTGGGGCCAGGGAGACATCCTCCTGCGCCCAGAGAGGGCTCCCTGGATCCCCTTTGTCTCTTCATGAGAACACTCTCGTCCCCGTCCTGCCAACCTGTACCTCCCCAGCCAGCTGAGTCCACCCTAGGTGAGCTCAGTGAGCCCTTCCATCCACCCACGAGCCACCCAGCAGGGACGACAGCACACAGCAGGCAAGCAGTCCAGCTTTGGCTGCACGAATCCCTGCATCCAGCTCCAGACTCAGCCATGTTGGTGCTGTGTGACCTTAGACAAGTTACTTAGCTTTGCCATGCACGTGTGTCATGGACCCACGGAGGCCGAGGCTGGGGTTCACATGGCAGCGTGATGAGCAATGCTGTGCTCACCTCCGCGGGTGGCTGGGAGCAGTCACGGGAAGCGTGTTCCAGGTGCTGGCACCCCAGAGGAGCGGACAAATGTTGGCCACTACCACCCGGAGCTCCCACTGGGCACTTGGGGCCATCCCAGTGAATAAGGCACTCACTCCACCACGGAAAGATTGTTTTATTTTTTGATGGAAGGGGTGCCTTTCCACTACTCCCATTATAGAAAAACTGCATTTCCTCTGCTCTTGAGAAGTAAGGCTGGCACAGCCCCCATTGGGTTATTGTCTCCTAAGCCATAGGTCAGGAATTCAGGCGGCCCCCCCAGGAGAATGGTGGGTTTCGCTGGCACAGGTAGCTAGGAGCAGGGCAGCACAGGGCCCAGTAAGTCCTGACTTAAAGTGAGACGTGACTCCTCCAGATCACACGCAGGGTATCTGAGGATCTCTTGTTGACTTTTAATAATTCAAAACCAACACCTAACCAAATTTAAGGGAAGCAAATTTACTTCCAGAACCTTCCTCATGCTCTCTGGTGTCAACCTATTCTACAAACACACCCCTCCCTAGCTCACTAGGGCCACTGGAGGCACCAGACAACAGATTGTCCCCAGGGACCCACCCAGAGATCCTTGGACTAGCAGCGCTCGGCAGGCCCTGGGTCCTGAGGTTCTGAGCTGAAGCAGAGTACGAGCACCCATCCTTCCTGGTCAGGGTGAGCAACTTTCTGCTGCAAAGTGCCCTCCAGTCAGGTACCTCCCGTGCACTGGTGGCCATTCAGCCACATCCCTGGCCTTGCCCACTAGCCAGGCGCAAACCCCCTTTTCCAATTGTGATGACAACCAGAACGTTTCTAGGCTTTGCCAAATGTCCCCTGGGGGCAAACTGTGCCAGGCTGAGAACCACTGTATAAATTAAGGTACAATTCTGTGGCACCCACGGATCAGAAAAAGATCAGCTCCTGCCCCAAGCACGGGGCCAGCATGCTCTGGGCAGTCCCCATTGTCTCACAGCGCATTCACACACTGTCCAGGGACGTTT
Source organism: Phataginus tricuspis (assembly GCA_029783875.1). NCBI lineage: Eukaryota > Metazoa > Chordata > Mammalia > Pholidota > Manidae > Phataginus > Phataginus tricuspis. The sequence continues at coordinate 6,371,815 of JAQQAC010003801.1, forward strand.
ACCAAGCCCACTGTACAGGGCACTCAGGAAGAGCCCACAGAACTTCAGCTTCAGTCCCTGTCCCCCAGAAGCTCATGGTCGTTCTAGGGGGACAGCCTGGTCACCCCTGAAGTCCCAGCATCCCCTACGGGGCAGTGGGCAGGTATGCCCCTCGCCCAGTGAAGGGATCTGTGTGAGGAACAGTGTGGCCCGCAGGGTGATGGAGGCAGACCAGAGTCCGGCCAGGAGACACAGAGCAAAGCAGAATGGTGTCCGGAGATGGAGGCTAAGGAAGCGCTGTCAGCACTAGGGCTGGGGGCCCAGGAGGGCTTAGTGGGGCCGTGGCTGAGCTGGGTGTTGGACAGGCAGGCACTGGAATTCCAGGCAGGCGAACAGTGGGGGCAAAGGCTTCAAAGCTGGGAGGCTTGGCCTGTGTCTGGAGAACTGTACGGAGGAAGGGACAGACGTGCACAGTGCCTGTGCTGTGGGAGGAACGGGTGATGAGGCTACACTTAGGGGTCCAGGAAGGCTGGGAGAGGCAGAAGGCTGAGAGCAGACCGAGGCACCCATTAGAACTCACGGTCTCACGGGGCGGCACCCCACCAGCTGCAGAGCGGGGCTGCCCGGGCCTCTGTGCAGGAGGAGCCCAGTGAGTGGGGCCCGTTGCTGCCTCCCGAGGGTCACTGCATCTGAGCTGTGGGTCAGCGCCTTCCCCACCCGAGTGGTCACACACCTGCGGCCCTCCTGCTACCGAGACTGCAGCCCGGAGCTGGTGCCTGTGCCCACCTAGTGCCATGCCGCTTGGTCCCCGGCACCCCACACTTATCCCCTGAGTCCCAGCCTGGCCCTCACTTCCCTACAAACGGCGTCTTTACAGCTGAGTCCCTCGGCGGTAGGGGTGCCCTGCCTCTCAGAAGCTCTTCACCCCTCCTGGACAGCCTGTCTCAGGCCTGTTTGAGGCCCCCGAACCGTCTTGTGGGGCTGGCAGGTGCTGATTCGGCCTGCCATCAGTCGTGTGGGCCAGGCTCCCTCCCTGTGAACCTTCCCCCAGCCCAGCCTTACTAGCAGCTGCGGCCGTGACTCCCCGGGGACAGCATGACACTGCCATGGCTTCGGCACTACCATCCATGTGTGACTTCCGCTGACAGTGGTGACAGAGCAGCGAGGAGTCCCTCCCACCCCACAGAAGGAAGGTGGCAAGGTGCCAAAGCATCACCCTCCTGGCCACATCACCTCAGTGGCCTGCACCCTCCAGTCCTGCTTTGGGTCCTCCATGCACCACGGGCTGCACCCAGGAAGTCTGGGGAGCGACTGGCAGTCACTGCACGGAGGGTCCTGTGGGCAGGGAGCCAGCCTCAGATACTGCAGCGGGCTGGTTCTGGGGTGGTGGGGAGCTGGGGGAGGTGAGACTCGGATCCAGCAGGAAGGCAGCCCTGTCAGAGGAGCTGAGGGCCAGGCGCATCCCCAGAGACTGTCTGTCTGATGGGCCTGGCAGTTCCCAGGAGGGTAAGTCCCTGGCCTGGACAACTGGCCGCCCTGGCTGAGAAGCCCAGCTCCCCTCAGGCTGCGGCCGTGAGCTCGGGGAGCAGGGAGCAGGCCTAGGAAGCACGATTCCCTCCCTCTGGGCCTTCTCAGCGTCTCAGGTTGGGCAGGCACTGCTACTGCTACTAGCCCCATCCCCTGGCTCAGTCCCACAGGCATGGCCACCACATATGGCCCTAGAGGTTGTGTCCTGTACAGGGGACCAGGGAAGGCTGAAGTCCAATGCACCCAACTTGCTGAGCCACATTTTCTCTTTGGAGCACATTTTTCTAATTCACATCAAGGCCCCAGTGGCCACCCACCAGAGCCAGCAAGTGGCAGAACCTGGACTCGAGCCCAAGCCAGCTGATGGTCCGCTTCCATTCTTCGGGTTCTCAGGCTCTGTATCTCAGACGCTCCTCAAGCAGAAGGGCCCACAGTCCTCTGTCAGCCTCCTGCCTCGGCTTACCTGGATCCCACTTGATACCGTTTACAGACCCATCAATCTGATACCGTTTACAGAGCCACCCCCTTCCTCCAAACCCTTCCCCATGGGCCCCGACCCTCAGCCACATGTGCTGCCCCGACAACCCGAGCTCAGCTGCTCTGTGCGCGCTGCACGCTCCGTTTCCCACGGGCTCTCCCCTCCGCCTGGAGTGTGCTTCCCTCCTTCACCTGCCGTCTCATCCTTAGCGTGCCACTCAGGTGTCACCTCCCTCTGGAAGCCGCCTCTGACTGTCTACCACCTGGGGCTGCCCGTTGTTTCTAGGGCTTGCCCCGTAGTAGCATTTGTAACATAGCATTGTAACCACTCACTTCTCTGTCCCCCCACCAACAACAGCTATGAGGGTGATGCCCGTCTGACTTGTGATACCTGGCATATAGCAAGTATTTAATAAATATTGGGTGGGTGGCTGGGTGGATTAACAAACTGAAAGCAGACCGGTGGGTGAAGGGGTGAGTGGGGGCTCTGTGTCTGCAGCCAGGAGAGGCGGGCATGCCCGGAGCTGCTGGGAAGAGGAGAGGATGGCGTGGTGCTGGGCTTACCCTGCCCCACTGTTCTGGGGAGACCTTTGTCACCGAGGTCCTGCAGTGTCATCTGCCCACCCAGGCCCCGTCCTGACGGTGACCCCTTCTCTCCTTGTTCTAGTATTTCTGCCTGTTGCTGCTGATCTTCCTCGTTGAGCTGGTGGCGGGGGTCCTAGCCCACATGTACTACCAGAGGGTGAGTGGACATGCCCTGCTTCAGCATTCTCCATCACCACCCACAGGAGGTCACGGCGTGAGAGAAGGGCGCACAGGCTGGGGAGGCGAGGCAGCCATGCATGGGTGGTCCCATCTCCAGCCCCAACATACTCGGCACTTCTGGGTCCCCCATCCAGCAACTCTCTGCTCCACCTGTTGATGCTGGGAGTCAGGGAGTGGGAGCTTCCCGTGGGAGGGGAGGGCGTCGCTTAGGTAGAGGATGAATCCGATGTCAGACCTCCAAGGAGAAAGGCTCAGTGATGTGTGCCAGACCATGGAGGCAGCCCCAGGCCTTGCCTGTGTGCACAGGACAAGGGTGAAGTGCCCGTCAGGTCCCCTCCCACCGGGTGTTCTCTGAACTGGGGACTTGAGGTCATGGGCAGGGCGATATTGGGCTGGTAGAGACAGATGACTCTGCTGGTGGGTTCAAGATTGAGCCAACAGGGCTATGACTGTACATGTTTTGAGTATCACCTCTTACTCAAAATGAAAATTGAAGATACTGAAAAGCAATCCTGTGCCCAGCCTCACCACTACCTTCCCTCCATCTTTGAGTTCTCCCTTCCGCAGCCTCCTTGCCTCCAGTCTTGAACCCTCCCCTCCGCAGCCTCCTTGCCTCCAGCCTTGAACCCT
>JAQQAC010003801.1:6375202-6393350 GCA_029783875.1 Phataginus tricuspis
CCTCCAGCCTTGAACCCTCCCCTCCGCAGCCTCCTTGCCTCCAGCCTGGAACCCTCCCCTCCGCAGCCTGCTTCTCAGGACTCCCCTCCCTCCTCTGCCTGGTGTCACAGCCGGCTTCTGCAGCAGCGTCCCCATGAACTCTGAGTGTCCCGTGGCAGTCCCATCACACCACTGGGGAAACCTCTGCCACGGCACTGTTCAAAGTCTGTGGTGCTCGAGAGTTAGCTGACGTGGCTTTGGAGGGGGCCTGGGGACCAGGATTGGGGTGGGTGGGCCATCTGATGCCACCTTCCCTCTCCACCCTCTTCAGCTGAGTGACGAGCTAAAGCAGCACTTGGCCTGGACACTGGCTGAGAACTACGGGCAACCGGGAGCTGCGGAGATCACAAGCTCTGTGGACCGTCTACAGCAGGACGTAAGCACCTGCCTTGGGGGCTGAAGGCCATGCAGATGTAGGTTCAGATCCTTGACCTTGTCCCTCGCCGTCTGTGTGACCCTGGGCAAGTTACTTACCTTCTCTGGGCCTCGTTGGTCCGCCTCTGAAATGCAGCAGCCTTGGCATATGTGAGCACCCAGTGTGACCGCACATGGAGCAGTCCCCGCCACCAGGGGACGTGCTTCCTGAATCCTGGTTCTTTCCCTCCTCCTCCTCTGCCCTTGCCTCCACCATGGCTGCCCCTGACTTCCTCCTCCACACCCCAACCCTGGGCCGGCTGGGGCAGGAAGCTGCCCACACCAGGGAAAGAGCCCCCGTCTCCGGGCCTGGGCTCCTTCCGTCAGCAGCTGACAGCTGAGGCCTCTCAAGAGCAAACTCTAAGAGGGGGCAGGATTTCAGTTAAGCTGCTGCCAGAACTCTCCAGCTGCGGGCCACTGGGCAGAAAACTGTGGGACAGAAAGGTGGTCTGGGACCCCGGGGGAAAGGGACCTCAGACCTGTGCTGTCCTGTTTGGTAGCCACTGGCCCCATATAGCTATTTACATTTATGTTAAATGCATTTCCTCAGTCACATAGCCACATTTCAGTGCCTGGCAGCCACATGTGGCTAGTGGCCACCAAATTGGACAACACAGATCTAGGGCATTTCCATCATTACAGACAGGTGTTGGCCAGCGTGGCTCCAGGACCCTGATGGTTCTGCATCGGGAAGTCTGAGGCAGCCCTGCCTGCCCACTCTAGTGCCCCTTCCCCTGCCACCCTACCCCACCCTCACCCTGTGGTCTCTACTCCACTCTGGGCCCAGGGCCTTAATCTTTGTGCCAGAAGACCAGGCAGGTAGAAGTAAAGGGTGGGGGCTCTGAGCTCCAGAGACATCTTAGCTCAGCTGGGAGGCACCTGCTGCATTCCCCCAAGACTGCCTCAGCGCCCAGGTGGCTCTGGAGAGAGGGCCCTCCTGTCCTCTGATACAGTGGCCAAGGACACCCATGTACACACACACCCACACCCTTGTGCTCAGCCCACACGCACCCTGCTGGTCAGCCCTATCCAAAGCTCAGTGTGCACTTGGGCCTCCCACGTGCAGAACTGCCGGAATGCCTGCCCTCGGGGCCTCACTCAGGACCCCAGCACAGCCCAGGTGACTGCTGCCAGGGCTAGGGTGGGGGGCCTCAGCTTGGAGAGCAGGGTCGGGGAGGCCAGCTGGGGGGCAGGTGAGCTCAGGAAGGAACGCCAGGCCTGCTCAGGTGGAGAGGAGAGGAGGGGCCGGGGGAAGGGGAACAGCATGGGGGAGGCACAGCCGGGAGCCCTGGGCCTCTTCCCAAGGCAGTGTCAGAGCACAAGGACACCAGCCCTCACACCTGCCAAGAACAGTTAGGGACCATGGGCCCACGCCCGCATCCCAGGCGAGAGGAAACTGGGCCCCAAGAAGGCAGGGGCTTCCAGCCGGACTCCAGGCCACCCCCCACATGTCAGTGACGCCCTGTGCCGGTGTTCACAGTACTGTGACAGCAGCAGAGGGTGTCCCTCGCTAACTGCCTGCTCTGCAGGGCTCTCTCCTAAGTGCTTTACCCAAGTCGCCCCTCCAGCCCTCCCAACAGGCCGGCCTGGACGTACTTTGTTAGACCCATTGCACAAGGGAAAAAGCCCAGAGAGGTTTATAACCTGTCCAGGTGACACTCAGACGCACAGTCCCACTGACTCCTAGCCACACCATGCTGTTCCCTGCTCTGTGTGCTGCTCCGTTCTGCCGCAGGGCTCCTCCTCTTCCTTTGGAACCTTTCCTGACCCACAAGCAGAGCCATCAGTCCCCTCCTCCTGTGCGTCACACAGGGGCTGTGGCTGTCTCTCCTACTGAGGCTAGTAAGTGAGCTGCAGAAAGCCAGGAACACACCCCCGTATCATAGGGCCTAGTACAGCTTCACTCCCGGCACATAGGTGCCTAACAAACACTTGTTGACTGGACTGAATGCACCTCCCACACCACCCGCGCACCCACGCACCAAAGACGGCCTCAGAACAACCATGTTCTGTGGTCTGTGTAGTGTAGGTACTTTGAGTCTCAATCCTCCCACCTAGAAAGGCAAGGGATAACTAATTCCCTGTTGCCGCTGGGTAACTGTGATCTGGGCACGCGCATCCCTGCCCTGAAGGGGTGCACGAGACCCTGCGTCTAACTCAGCACTCCCATCGGCCCCTCTGGCCAACACTGACCTGCTTGCAGTGCGGTCATGGGGACACCCTCTGTATTCCTGCAGATCTGGGGGCTCTGGGGCGTCGAGCCCTGCATGGGGCCCTCTGGTGAGGCGGGGTTCCCGTCCCTGGGGTCCTGCCTCCCGGTTTTGGCCCGCCCTGGGGTGCACAGGCCATCCTCTCGGGGACCCACCTACATCTGTCTCCCTGCCATCTTCTCACAGGCCCTCCCTGCCCTCAGGACACCCAGCAAACCTCCTCTCCTTGGTGGATAGAAACCCCAGGGAGCACACAGGTGTTCTGCAGCTCCCTGAAGAGCCCCAGATATACCAGCTCCCTGCTCTGAATCATGGGGAAGACACATAGGGGTGGGTTAATATTGCCCCACATGCACTCTTCACCTCCAGCCTCCACCTCTCCCCCCAGTTCAAGTGCTGCGGAAGCAACAGCTCAGCCGACTGGCAGCACAGTGCCTACATCCTGTCGAAGGAGGCCGAGGGCCGCCAGGTGCCCGACAGCTGCTGCAAGACGGTGGTGATGCACTGCGGCCAGCGGACCCACCCCTCCAACATCTACAAGGTGGAGGTGAGTGCCCAAGCTCCAGCTGAGGCATACATATCTGGGCTCCCCAGAGAGGCAGGCCCAGGTGGATGGACTGGGGAAGCAAAACACAGTCAGCATTGGCAGTGGGACAACAGTGGGGCCTTCAAAGGTCTCCACAAAGCCCTGGGGGCAAACAGCTGCTACGGGGATATCGTGGTGTGCCCACCAGCCCCCAGGTCACCCAAGGAGCCCGTGGGCAATTGGAAGGCTGGATGAGACCCTTTTAAGGCCTGATCATCCCTCATTGAGGCAGACACAGTGCCACGCCAGCCCTCCCCTCCCCACCCTTGCCCACTTCCCGGCCAAGGTGTGTGTGTGACCTGCATTCCTTTACAGGGCGGCTGCATCACCAAGCTGGAGCACTTCCTGGCTGACCACCTGCTGCTCATGGGGGCAGTGGGCATCGGGGTGGCCTGTCTGCAGGTGAGCTGGACCAGGGTACTAGGAGGGGAGCTGTCAAGAAGAGCTCTGAACCCATCTCCCATTGGCTGAGTCTCAAGTTACCACCCTTTGCACACCCATGCCCTGCCCTGCCCTGCCTCCCTCCTCTCCTGTCCCCTTCCTTTTGCAGCCAAGGGTGAATCATGTGGTCACTCTCTTCCCCAGACACTATGAAGGAAATTCCCAAGGGCCTGGGGGACAACTTGAACTTGTAAGAGATCTGACAGGAGTATGTGTGGGCTCAGGTATGTGCATGCACCGTGTGTGTGCACGAGGACTTGTGTGCACAGCCTGCTGTGCTGTGTCCATGGGTGTGTCTGCACACACGAGGCATCATACTAGGGATTGTATGCACGTATATGTTTCAGTGTGCTTGTGCATGTGTGTATGTGTGTGCATGCACATGCCCCCAGTCCTTTGTACGTAGGCATGTGTGTGTGTGTGTGTGTGCATGTCTGTTCACACCCAGACCTCTGCTCTGAGGGTGGGCAATGCCTTTGCTGTGTTTCACCCTCTGCCCCTCCCCAAACTGCCATCCAGGGAGTCAGTGTTTCACTCATGGGGTGCTCTCACCAAGGGTTGAGAGCAGAGAAGTAAGGAGGGGCACCTTCAGGGGCTGGGGCAGAAACACCCTGCGTGCCCACCTCACCCAGCACTCCTGCTTCGGCCCTGCAGGTTCTGGAGTGAGCTCAATCCTGCCCACCCTTCCTACTCCTGGTGAGGTGAGCCCCATCTAGGGAAGGGATACGAGCCATGGCCCAGGCGGCAGAGGACCTGAATCCAGTCCTGCCTCCATTCCTGTGTCACTGAGAGCACTTATTTTCCCGCCCCTCAATTTCATCTGCAAAATGTGGATCATTTCCCCAAATGCAGAGGGCTAATAAGAACAAGGTGGTGTGCAGCACACTCAGGCTACCCTTGGCCAGCCATCTGTCGACGTCAGAGTGGTTTCGGGTACTTGCTCTCCTCGGACCCCCACCAGGCCAGGCAAGGAGTAGTGCTCTCCCCGTTTCCTGGATCAGGAAGTTGAGACCCAGAGAGGTGACTCACGGAGGGTTTCGCATCCTGAACTGGCACCCAGGTCTCTTGGTTCCTGGTCTTTTCCTTCCCCAAACTCCCTCCCCAGCACAGAGTTGCATGGAAAGAGATATGGGGCTGGTGGTGGCACAGCCCCGCGGGTCACCCTGCTGCCTGCCCACGTCAGTCTGTGCGCTCGAGGACTCAGCTGCAGCCTCGCCCTCTGGGCCCGAGTCTCGGGAGGGGGACGGGTAACCTAGGGCTGGTTCTTTCACTCAGAGCCTCAGTTCCTCATTTGTGAAACGGGGCTGGTCATACCTAGTTCGGGGACTTGTGAGGACTAGCAACGCACATGTAAACCCCTGGGCTCACTGCTGAGCAGACAGCCGGTGTTCAGTGAATAAGTACCATCATTACTTTTTCATTTCCACATTCCATATTGTCCCAAAAAAGCCCTAGTTCTGACCAGACCAGCCTGCACCGTTCATCTCCATTCACGGGTGGGCCAGGAGCCCCAGGGGGCCTGAACATAGCCCCTCTTTTGCACGTCCCCAGGCAGGCCTCCTACCCCATGTGCTGAACCCCAGTGAGAACTGGGAATGGGCTGCTTCTGTGCTCCAGCTCCTGGCTCAACCGAGGCTTCCAGAGACCTCTCTGCTGCAGGTTGGGCCGCTCTGCAAGGACTCCGGCCAGGCCTGGGCCACACTCCGCATCCACTTCGTGATTCTCTCTGGCCTTGAGAGCCTGTAGAAGCCAAAGGCAAGAGTAGGGAAGCCAAGGGCAGGAGGGGCCTGTCAATACCATGGGCCTAAGGTCAAGGTGGAGCCAGTGCGGCGGTAGAAGTAATTCTGAGTAGGCGGGGTCTTTGGCAGGTACCTGCAGGCCCACATGGTCCCTACTCCCACCCCCAGCCATGAGTCTCAGCCCCCCACAGCTCGCTGTGGAGTTGCCCCTAGTGTCCCTCAGAGAGCCTCAGGTGGCCGCTACCACGACCCCTGCCCTTCCCCTAGTTTCTCACTCCCATCCCGCCGAGGCTGGCCCAGCAGCCGCCAGGCTCGGGTTACAGCTCCCTCTGCTGGCCCATGCTGGAACTAATCGGCCGAGTCCAGCGGCTGACAGCCTTCAGAAAGGGCTCAGGCCGGACCCCAGGCTCACAGCCGTCCTCCCACACACATCCAGCCTGGCACTTCAAAGATCCCCAAGGCCACATTGATATCATAGTTCCCTGGTCCCCAGGACTGGAGGACATCTTAAAATTCAGAGGACACAGCTCCCCTCTTCCTGTGTCATGTTCCCTCCCAGAGCCTCTGTCTCCTTACCTGTAAAATGGAGGCGTTGGATTTTTTAAAGCCCTTTTTCTAAGCAGCCTCACTCTCTTATGGATGGAAATCTTGCACAGGAGCCCAGTGTACTAAACGTGAAGGCAGGCTGATCTGATAGAAGCAGGGGGTGGGCCTGGAGATCAGCCTGGTGTGACCACCCTCAGGAACCTTCTAGCTTTAATGTCCCGTGATGTTTTGCTAGGGATCTTGCCTCAGTGAGACCACATCCTGCAACATTAAGGCAGATGCATTCAGCAACGTGTCGCTTGTTGCCGTGTGGATGTGTGGTCCAACCACTGATATGGTCAGGGGAGGTCGTGGCGGGCTGGGTGACCGTGCTGCCGGAAGGAGGCAGGATCTCCCCAGGGCCTCCAGGGCGGTGGGCCTCAACCTCAGTGGCCCATTGGGGTCGCCTGCTGAGCTTTAAAACTGCCCGAGGCCAGGCTGCGCCCAGCACGCTGACATGACGCTGTCCGGGGCTGGCACCCAGACACAGTGTGCTTGTGAAGCTTCGACCCCATGTGCGGCCAGAGAAACACTGGCCCACATGAGCAGCCCAGCTGTGGGGGGCCTGGGAGTCAGGTGTGGGGGGCTCAGGGGCCGGGGAGGGGACGGTGCCATCACAGTCTCAACACCCAAAGGTAGTCGCCTGGTGGGGGGGGGGGCAGGGAGGCTTGTGGGAGGGGCCGGGTAGGAGCAGTGGTGGGATTTACAAGGATGCAGGGCGGAGAACGGCCAGACTGCCGTGGAATTGTCCCCAGCAGTCCCTGTGGGGCCGGAACCCTCCGTGCTGCACGCCGGAGCAGAGGTTGGGGTCTGGCAGGGACTGAAGGGGGTGTCCTGCACTGATAGGCTGCAGGCCCCCCACTCTGGTCGTACACCCTGGGGGTGCGCCTGTAGCAAGAGCCTGCAGGGCCCCTCCGACCACCTAGGTTGTAAAACTCACTACACTGGATTTTCAGATCTGAAATTAATTACTGGGGTCTTGAGGTACCCCCAGACCGTAGACTCTTAGTCCTGGAAGGACCTTACACATTACCTAAGCCGGTGCTCTCAGCCCTGGCTGCACGTTGGAATCAGGTTTGAAACACCATTGCCCAGGCCCCATCTGCACAGATTTTGGCTGAGATTGGATGAGGCCTGTGCGTGCATTTTGTAAAGGCCTCCAGGTGATTGCGTGTGCACTCGGGCCCACCCTACTCACATACACCTGAGGACAGCAAGCCTAGGGATGTAGTCACTTGCTAAAGGTCACAGGGCCCCATAGTGGAGCTGGCCGGGACCCCAACCCCAGGTCTCCTGGCTCTACGGCAGCTCCCCTTTTGTGGTGGACCCTGGAGGCGCTCCACTTTGAGGTAGTTTTGCAAACAACTTCCAGCATATTCTGTCCGGGAAACCTCGATCAGAAAAGGATGTGCGCCTCAGCTCCCTCCTCCTGCTGCCCTGCTCACACCCAGAATCTAGGAGGCTGCCGCCCAGAGGCCGTGCAGAGGGGCCACAGGGCAAGCGCTCTTGTCAGGAGAGCTGCCGTGTGCCGGGCGCCATGCCCAGTGCTGGGGCCGTACCAGTGGGCAGGAGGTGGGCCCTTCCCTCAGGGAGCTTTCACTTGAGGGCAGAAGGCACACAGAACGCAGGGAGCCTCGTGCAGTCCCCGGCTCTGGGTTAGTGTGACCTGGGCTTTGGGGGAGCATGTGGGGACCCTGACCAGTCATGGGCCGTCAGGAAAGGCTTCCTGGAGGAGGTGACATATAATTAAGTCTTGAAGCATTTGACAGGGAGAAGCAGGAAGGGGAAGAATGCCAGGATGAGGGAGCTACATGGGCAGCACCCCGGCTGGCTGGTGGGGAGGAAGGGTCTTACTCTGAGGGCCCTGGGAAGCCACTTCCCGGCCCCACAAAGGCATGGGGTGCAAGCCCAGCTGGATGCTGTGGTTCTGGTCCTGTCATCCTAGGTTTGTAAAGAATCTCACCAGGGAATGTTGTGGGCTAGTGAACAGACTAGAGGTTTTCCTATTGGTAGAGGGGATTTGAGCCTCAGAGAAGGACAAATTGTACCCAAGGTCACACAGCACCAAATAGAAATTAACCCATTCTCATTCCCATCCTGACATTCCCACACTGTAGGATGGAAACATTGCAGAGAAAACTCGCAGGACAGCTGAGATTAGCATCGGCAGGTCATTGAGAGGGAAACTGAAAGATCATATTGGAATGGCTTCCTGGGACCTCCCTGGCCTGGCCCTTCCTTGACGCCCTTAATGACAGCCAGGTGCTGGCCTGAAACCCTCAGAAGAAGCTGAAAGCAACAGCCTCCCTGCTCAAAACGCCCCATCTGTGGTTACTGCTGCATCCAGGCAGCCTGCCGGCAGAGGGCACTGCATCCCCTGGCCCCATGCAGGCTGGGCCCCAGCAGCGTGTCCCAACCCCCTGCCATCTCCTGCTCCTGCTGTCAACGTGTGTGTTTTCTCTGCTCACCCCGTGCTGGCCACTGCTCACTCGGGGATCTGAAGTTAGCACCCATTAGCCCTCTGCATGAATCGGGGCAGCATGCATGCTCACCCCACTTTACAGATCAGAAAGTTGAGACCCAGAGAGGTGACTTACCAAGGGTCTCGCATCCTGAACTGGCACCCAGGTCTCTTGGTTCCTGGTCCTTTGCTTCCCCAAACCCCGTCCCCCAACATAGACTTGCATGGAAAGAGAAGCGGGGCTGGTGGCGGCAGAGCCCTGCAGGTCACTGTGCTCCCTGCCCACATCAGTCTGTGTGTCCGTGTGCACACATGTGCACACACGTTTATGAGCACATCCTTGACCCCTCTGCATGCATCAGGTGTGTGTGTGTGTGTGTGTATACATGCATTGATTAGGTCCTGTCCCATTCACCTCTACTCTCACTGTGCTTTCCCTGGGAGGCACCCTGGGACCTCTCATACCAAAGTGCACGTGCCGGGGGCTCAGCTCTCCCTGGGCCCTCAGCCTGCCATGTTACACTGTAGATGTGGCTACAAGTCTGAGTTGGTCCAGGTGTTCCCATCTGGCCTCCCCTTTAGCAAGAATCAGAAAGATCCAGATAACCCTATAGGACAATTCATCAAACCACGAGGTGGGTCAGGGAAGAGGGCAAGTTGCATGACGCCTGGGCAGAAATGCTGGAAGGGCCAGCTTCTGGAAGCCAGCTAGAGACAAGATCTCCTCTTAAGCTGCCTTTCAGCTGTGGTTCTGAGTCCCCAAGATGGATTAGCAGTGCTTCTAGCACCACATCTAAAAGCTGAAAGCTCTGTCCCCATGCTCCACCGTCCTCCCACATGGGGGGGGACAGGAGGGAGGGAGGGGGAAGGGCCCCCACCCTCTGCTACCTCCTTAGGTTAGCCTTGCAAAGAGAAACCACGTGCTACCAGCCTGTAGGCGTCTTCACCAGCCTGTCCTTGGTGGCGCTCCCTGTGCATCCAGAGGTGCTCTGGCACCATCGAGTCAGCAACAGCTACTGGGAACCTTTGGGAAAGATGGGGCATGTTTGCCATATGTGGGGACCCCGCTTTCGCCTGTGTGCAAAGGACAGGCATGGGCTGCCCTAACAGTGCCCCTTTCCTGTGGGCAGGGTCAGAACCCGCCAGCATCACCATGAGGAGCATGATCAGGGTCCTGGGCCTCCTTCTCCAGATGCATCCTCGTCGGCTTGTCTCGGCGTCTCCTTGGGTGGAAGAGAGGAGAGGACGTGGAGGAAGGAAGGAGGAGGCAGATGAAGAGCAGGGCAGGGAAATAACAGGCCTCTGTGTTTGGAGAGGGGGAAGCGACTTCCGGTATGCCCAGCTCCGGGCAGGAAGCTCTAGCCCTCCTTGCTGTGAGTGGGCTGGCGGGCAGGCTCCTAGGGCCTGGGTCTGCTGTTGCGTTCTAGGCTGGTTTACAGGACGAGCTGGTGACAGCACTGGGTGCTGCTCTCAGGGCCTCAGTTTCCCCAGTGGCTTCTGTACATCAGCCATAGACTTGACTAGGGACCTTGATTGTGATCCGGAGTCTGAGAGCAGCAGGATGCAGACAGACTCTCCTAAAGAAAGACGGCTTCACATAGCAGTGAGGGGTGGAGATAATTAAATCGAACACTTCTGGATTAGATGTAGCACCACAGACCAGCAGCAGGGACTGGGAGCTCATTAGAAATGCAGAATCTCAGGCCCACTCCCAGGCCTACAGAATAACCTGCTGTATGCAGGGCCACAGGTGACTCATGCCCAGGGAAGTGTAAGAAATAACTGCTGCGGAGAATAGTTCTCAAAGCATGTCAACGCCTCCACCCAGCATCACCTGGGAGCTTGTTAGGGATATAGAATCCTGGGTCCCACCCCAGACCTCCTGAATGGGAATCCACCCTTTGCCAAAGAGCCCGCGTGCACCCTCAAGTGGGTGAACCTGCCTTAGGGCACCGTGCGCAGGCAGCTTCATGGGGCTCTGATTTCACTTTGCTCCTCTGTTCTCTCCACCTGGCAGATCTGTGGGATGGTTCTCACCTGCTGCTTGCACCAGAGGCTCCAGCTGCATTTTTACTAGTGGCCAACCTCGTCCCCTCCAAGAGCCCCCTATAAGGACAGATGCTCAAATCCCATCCACCAGGCCTGCATAGTCAGCATCAGCTCACCTAGAAACTGAGAGACGCCTTCTACTCTGTACCCAGCCCCTTCGCACCCAACAAGTGCCTGAACCACGGCTCCTGGTCTCAGCCAGGCCAGGGACCCTGGGCGCTCCTTCCACTTCTGAGTGCCCGCTGCTGTCTCCTGTGGCAGCCGAGCCCCTCACAGGCATGGAGCTTGTGTGGACTATAGGAGGGCAAGGACTGGCTTTCTGCCCCTCCCAGCTTCTGAACCTAGAATGAAGAGCTAAAAACATTGACCCTTCTGGGACCCTACACTCGGCATATGATCCCCACCAGGCTGAGCACCCCCCTCTTGCCTCTGCTTGGGGTGCTTTTCCCTCCTCTCTGGGAAATACCTTGGAGTGGGGCAGTTCGGGTTGGCAGTGTCCCCAGAAAACCCAGCCTTTTGATCTGCCTGTCCCCCACACGTTCTCACCTGGAAAGCAGTGTCCTGATGGCCTGGTTCCTTCCTGCAGGGCCTGGCAGTGGTAGGCCGGTGCAGTGGCCAGGGTGGGCGCAAGGCGGTGGGCGCCGGTACACCAGCGTGTGCAGCCCCAGGACCCTGCACCCCATCTGGAGGCCTTCCCCAGGAGAGGTGCCCCTGGGAGACCAGGGCTCCAAGCCCCAGTCTGCTGTAAGATGCCCTCAGCAATCTCCTGTCTGTGGCCTCTCAGGAGTGCCAGGTTTTTACCGATCTTCAGTTGTTAACACTGGTAAAAGTAAAAATCTTTCCTAATTAGATCAATTGCAGACCCTGCAAAGTTAGAGCCACTGGGAAGGTGAAGCCGCTAGGGGGCGCTCTGCCATGAAGCTCACTTTTCCTGGGCCCACACTCGCACCCCATGGCCACCACCATGCTGCCTCTAGGGCAGTAGTACATGCTTCCCAGAGTAGAGACAGGCCCTTCCTTTGGTTCTTTATTGCATCTCTGAATTAGGTAGTGAATTTTCAGGAGAACTTCCCAAATACAAGGGAGAACAGAAAGAAAAGGCTAGAAAATGCAGAGTAGAAATGCTGGCAGTTTTCCAAAGAAACATGTATCAGCTAAGAAGCCAGAGGGTCCCTCCTCCAAATGACTGTCACAGGTGGGCCGCTCAGAACCTGAGAACCCTATACCTGGCTTCTCTACCTCCCAGGCCCTGTGCTTCCCATCCTGGGGACCCTCTTGTGTCCCACTCATGAGAGGATGGCCCCTTGCAAAGCTAAGACCAAGAAAGGTCTTGCCACCCAACTCATTCCATTCCCCAGTATGATAAGCACAGCTCTTGTTGACCTGGGGAAGTCCTGGGTAAAGTGTGTTCTCTCTGCTGTCCCCAACACAGCCCTCGGCTGTACTCAGCTGTGTACTCCCAGAACAGGGCTGACCCACAGGCACAGAGGCAAGTCCGGCTTGCTGGGCAGATGGCTTCCCCTGCCCGGGGGATTCTCTACGGACTCTCAGAGCCCTGGCTGGCTTATCAGCTCTCCCTAGAGGGCCCTGTGGCTGCCAGGGTGAGTTCTGCAATCCCAGACTACACCAAGGTCAAAAAAAATGATGGTGTGATTATCTTTGCTGCCCTCTGACTCCCTGGGATCCGTGCAGATAATCAGGAAATGACTGTGACTCCCAAGCTCTCTTCAGGACTAAACGTCAGACCAGCAAGTCTTACCAAATGAGGGCTGGAAGAGAGAGCCGTGTTCGTCCTGCCTTGGGGCGCAAGGGAGGTGGCGATGGGCAGGGAGGCGCTGTGGCCCTGGTGGGAGTCTGGTGGAGATGGGGACAGTGTGATGGGCGTGTGTCACTTGCACAGCTGTGTCCTGGTGGAGGCACAGGAGAGTCTGACTCGCTGCCCTGGGCCTCCCCCTCCAACCACTACCCCTGAAAATCTTAGAAAATGCAGAGTATAGATACATCGGCTGGCAGAGCACAGGGTTAGCTGAGATGCTGCCCTGGCGTCGTCCCGCCCAGTTACTGGAGGACGGCTGGTCCAAGCTGCATGGAGTGAAAGAACAGGCGGTGCTCTGGGGGACTGTGACCTCCTTGTTCATGCCAACAGCCTGGGAGGTGAGATGGGGTTACAGGAAACAGGCCCAGGTCCACTCAGGGCACAAAGGGCTGGGGTCCAGAGCCGCGGTCGCTGACCCCAGTGGAGTAGGGCCTCTTGCCTTCAAGGAGGCGTATCTGTGCCCAGGCCCCTGCCTGGAGGCTGCCACTGTCTGAGGTCCTTGTAGGGAGAGCAGGGCACACCTGTTGAAAGCTGTGATTTGTCCTGTGTGAGCAAAAGGCCTTGCACACAGAAGTCCAGAAAAGAAGGTGGCATTTTGTAGAGGAGCCAGCAGGTGCTGGAAAACCATGCAGCCAGGCCACCCCATCCTGGCCTTTCCGTCCCTCACCAAACTGCCCTTCGTCCCCTCAGCTTGCAGGGGCAGCTGCTGAGAGGGCCCCGCACACCTCCTGCCCCAGGGGACAGGAATGAACTTTGGCCCTTGGTGAGGGGGAAGGCTTTTCTAAGATGCTTGTGATCATTCTTCTCTCCCTCTCCAACAGCCTGGCCCCAACTCCAGGCGCCTCAGGGACAGCCACATGGGAGTGTCCCGAGCCTTGTGTTTACTGGAGGCCTGCTGTGTGCTTACAGCGTGCTAGCCACGTAAGTGCTTATCTGACAGTGATGGCAATGGCCGGTGTTACTCCCCCCGTGCTACTGACGAGGAGGTTGGGAGCAGCTCAGAGGTTTGCCAGTCGGTAGCGATGGCTGCTGCCCTGCCGTTCCAGCCCAGTGGAACCAGGGAGGCTGGGCCGGAGCCCCCTCTCCTCGGTGTCCCAGGGCTCTCCATCTCTGTGACAAGCTGTCGGGACCAACTCGTTCCTCAGGGCCATTGTGGATAGCCAGCCCAGCACCCCTTCCTAGCCGGGGCAGAGCTGTCCACCTGGCCCGGTGCCCCGCACACTGGCCATCGACAGAGAGGCCTGGCTTCTCCCAGGCTGACAGCCGGGCCCTCCTGGCAGAGGGGCTCAGGCCGCAGGTGGGAGCCCGGGTGAGCCAGCATTCCTGGGAATGGCCAGCCCGTCATCTCAGAGGCCAGTGCCACCACCAAAAATGGGCTCTCGTGCCTGTGTGGGGATGGCCGGGTGTGGGCATGGGGGCCGGCAAGAATCTGGCATCTCCTGTCCCTACCCCAGGTGGGGTCCCAGCAAACTTTGGGTTACATGTGCCCACAGAGCCGCCCTGGGCAGGGGGGAGGCGTCTTGAGGTGGCGAGGCTGACCTGCTGTCTTTCCCTCCCTGTATGGTAGGCCTGAGGCTCTGGGTGGGCACCGTGTGAGCTGTCTCGGGTCTCACAGTGAGAATGTCATCAGGCCACTCACCCTGTGCACAGCCATAGGCGTTTGGACCTGGAAGGGCCTGACACAGCCCCAAGGAGGTGGGGGGAGTGTGACCCCTCCCAGGACCCTCAGGCCCTGCAGCCAGTTTAGGGTCTAGAATCTGCCCCTCCAGGTCACATTCTGAAGGTGGCTTCAGGGGTTTGCAGTGGAGGAAGTAAACTGAGTCCCTTGCATCACCAGCCCACCATCAGCCTTGCAAACGTGCTCTACTTGCGGGCCACGCTGGGCCTGGGGAGAGACAGGGAGGAGGTGGGGAGGGCAGCGTGACTGGCTAAGGAGGAAACCCGGCTTCTGCGTCACCACTGGGCGGCGCCCGGATTTGCAGAGGCTGCTGATGGTCTAACAGAGGTTCTCAGTCTTGAGCTGCATCGCGTCGCCTGGAGGCTCCCGGCACAGACGCTGGGGCCGCCCCAGAGCTTCGTTTCCAAAGGGCAGGCCAGCAACTTGGGTTTCTAACAAGTTCCCGGTGCGGTTGCTGCTGGCCCTGGAGCCCCACTGAGAACCACTACCCTGGGCCACGGCTCAGAGGAGGACCTTGGCCACCTTCCTTTGTGTGTCACAAGCCCAGGCCCCAGCGGCCCTCAGGCTGTCACTGTGGCAGGGTGGGTGGGGCATCACCACGGCGGGCAGCCCCCAGCCAGCCCGGAAGGCGCCCTCGCCGGGGCCCCCTTTGCAGCGCCGGCTCTGCCCTCTGAGGGGACTCTGCCCGTGGCTGGGAGACCAGGCACATGGGTCCTCTTCCTGGCAGGGGACACGTTACACTCACAGCCCCATTTCCCCACCACCTTCTGTGTGCCTTGGGGGAGCCCCACTCCCTCTTCGTCCCCATTTTCCAGGTCAGCACAATACCTAGCCCTGCACTCCAGCCCCAGCCCCCGTGCCCCCACCCCCTGCTATGCACCCGAGGCCCCCACACAGGCGCCATAATGACTCCAGGCGGCCCAGGATTAGTGAGGGCAGACGGGCTCCTGGAATCCGCTGGCCATGGCTGTTCTGGAGAGACAGGCTGCCTTAGCCTACTGCAGGGGAGAAACCGCCGTCTGTACCCGTCCCTCAGCTGGCCGCAGGGCAAGCCCAGCCTGTGTGCCAGGTGGCAGGATAATGAAGGAATTGCGCCTCGGACTACCCGTTGCCGGGGCTTCTCCTCCTCAGGGAATCTCAGGCCGTGGTTCATCACGTGGGTTTCGCCCACTCTACATCTGAAGCAGACACTAGTCACGGGCAGCAGGGCAGACTGGGAGCCCTACCGGGAGGCCCACGGCCACGCTGACTCTGGGCCGCTTACCCCTCTTTTGCTTGACCTGACCTTGCTGCCCACGAGTGCCCTTGGCTTCTGGCTGCAGGCGAGGGCCAGGCAGCAGCCAGTCTGCGGGAGTCGGGCTCCTCCTAAAGCTGTCTGCCTCCGGTCAGCCATCTCCGCACACCCCTCGTGGTGACGCACAGCCGGCCTCTGCTAAGGAGCCTGCGGTTGCTCGTCCTGCCGCGGACGTGGGAGAGGTGGGGAGCAGGAGGCCGCCTGGCTGGCCAGCAGGCTTCCAGCTGCGCGCTTCAAGCTGAGACCCACACTTCCACTACGCACACCCCAGACCTTCTCACCCCGGGGTGATAGCATTTCTCCACCTGGACCAGCTGGTTTGTCCCCATCCCAAACCGAGTGGGACACTTCATCCCAATGCAGAAAGACTTCAATCTTACAACTCAGAGGAGCCGAGGACACCAGGTTCCCCAGTCAGAGCTAAAAGGAAGTAAATCTTTGTCTTTGATGACACACACTGCCCATTCTGTTTCATATGCTGTTCTGTTTAGAACAGTGGGGCTGGGGCAGTGGGGGAGCCTGCAGAGGACCTGGGAGAGCTGGGCTCCTGGGGTCCCACGATGGAGGGACTGCGCTGGGGCCGAGCTCCCACCCGGTGAGAACCTGAGCGGCTGGCTCACTTGCGGCATAAGCAGAATGACCTACCCAAGGAAGTACCGGGTGGGGACCCCCACTCGCAGGGGTCTACATCCCTTGGCCAGCTCTCCTGTGTCCCCAGACCCCCTCGGTCGAGGTCACTCACTGAACGCTCAGAGCGGGAGCCCTCCAGTGGCCTGGCTAGTAGGGGCCTGAGCCCAGTCTGGGGCACACCTGAGGTCATCGGTCTCGTTGGGCCCAGACATCTGCTCGCCTCCACATCACTGAATGTGACTGTAACATTTGTACATGCACGCGTGCCCCCGTAGGTACAAGCCCCTTCGGCCACTCCCTGCTGCACGCAGGCAGTGCGGTGGGTGGTTGTCACTGGTGGCCCCGCCAGTAGCCGATGGCCTGGTCAGGTGGATGGGCAGCAAGAAGCCTTTGTGGAGCTGCCCTCCTGGAGGCCACTAGCTGGCCTCCGGCTGCCACGATGTCCCAGCACGTGCTGATGCCGCCTCTTGGCCCCGTACCTGCTGCCATGCCGGCGGAAGCTGGGCGGCCCTGAGCTGGGCCCTGGTTCCCACCGCCTCTCCCCGGCTGAGAATAGAGAGGTTGTCAGGAGGGGTGGAGGGAGACACGGGGGCCAAAAGCCAAGGACATTCCGCTTACTTTCTTCTTAAAAACAAATACACGAGAAGCCCCTACTTCCTTTTCCTTCTGCTTCTGACCTGCGGAAACCTGGCCTCCTGGTGACTTAGGAGGGACACGGGGGGTCCTTTGGATGAGGCCAGGGGTGAGGGGGGCAGTGGGTAAAGCTTGAACCCGAACCTTTCCATCAGCAAGGTGCAAACAATGTCACTGCCCTGAGGACACGGCCAGGCCGGCCAGAACGATTTCCACCATACCGCTGAGATACTGAAGGTGGTTGATGAACTGGGCTTAGAGGACAAGTTGGAGCCCAGAGATCAAGTTCAGCACGCTCTTCCCTAGTGGCCAACCGGTCAGTAAGAAAGCTGAGCCCTTTCAGGAACTGGGGTCTCTTTCAAGAGAAGAGATTTCAGGAATTCAGAGGCAAGCTGGAAGGGGAGGAAGGAGCCCAAGGGCAAGGAGCTTCCTGCTGCCGTTAAATAAGGGAACACGAGCTCCCCTCATCCACCTGCTGGACTGGCCCTGCCTTAGGCGTAGGGTCAGAACTCTGCCACCAGAAGAGAAATTTCTGGGCAAACACTCTATCTATCAGACCCAGCCACAGCCCCCTCTGTGGCCCTGCTGTACCGGTTCCCTGCTCCCCTCTGCATAAAGGGACACTGAAGGAAATGGCGGCACCCCAGGTTTACCCCTGCGGGCACTCTGCCGTCTGGAAGTCTGTGGGGCCACGGAGGGGAGAGCCCGGGGGCAGCTGCAGTCAGAGTGCCTGGCCCGGGCATGGCCCCACAGAGTGGTACCACTCTTTTTGTTAGCTTAGGAAGACAGAAAAGGCCATCTCCACAGCTACCATTAAATTCAGCAAAAACGAGAAGGCTAAATCACTAGCCTTCCAGTCTGCGCTGAATGCTTTAGAAAGGGACCATTGCAATGCTGATATTTTTGTGTCCAAAATGGCACTCATTTAATCTGACTCCATTCTCACCTCTGTGGATTACTGAATGCTGCTGGGCCAGCCCAGAGCAAAGCTGAGGCGTGGGCGAGGCTTGCTTGCCCCCCAGCCCACACATCTCCTCTCGATGGCTTCCTGTGCCCATACACCAGCTCCCCCTTCCAGACCACGCTCCTGCGTCCCCAGCCTCCAGCTCGGGGGGTGCTCTTCCTTAGGGTTCCATCTCCTCTTCCTTAGGGTTCCATCTCTAGTTTGAGGACTCCTGAGGACCCAGATTTGACCAGCATCTTGCCAAGCACTTGCCTTGGTCCAGAAATAAGCTGGATGTCTTTGCATACATGCCTTTATTTGGTCCTCGGAGCACATCTGTAAAGTCGGTATTATCCTCATTTTGCGGATGATGAAGACAAGTTCAGGGACTACCCAAGGCTCAAACGGATACTGCATGCAAAGCAGGAACTTAACCCAGGCCCTCCAACTCCCAAACCAGTGCTCCTCCTACCCAGATGTGGTCCATTTCTAACGGTGGAAGTTCAGGCATGGTGACAGCTGATAGAATGCTTGCGGTCAGGAGGACCCTAGGTAATGAACATGAAAGCATCCTGCAAGCTGTGAAGCTCAGTACAAAATGAGGGCGTCAGTTACGCCGCGCTGGCCTCC
>JAQQAC010003801.1:6393850-6451400 GCA_029783875.1 Phataginus tricuspis
CTCATATACATTTACTACTTTGCTCTCTCTTTCCTTGCTTCCTAAAAGGTTCCTTTTAATCTCTGTCCATCCCTTCATATCGGGGTTTTTAGCCTCTCTCCCACCGGTCCTGCTCTCGGTCAGGACTACAGCTCTTTGTGTTACAAGTTCTTTTCTGTTGCAAGCTCTTTCCGTAACCCTCTGAGCCAATGGAGGGAAAGGAAGGGAGGGAGAGGGGCTCGCCCCGATAGGCAGAGCAAGGGAGGTAAGTGCCGCTGTCCACCCGTTCCCGCAGCCTCCGCCGCTGGCCACTCACCGGAGACAATCAGACGCAACAGGAAGTTCACTCGAAGGAAGAACTCGTTTATTGGGGCTCAGGGAACGGGATATATAGGGTGAAGTCTCTCCTGATCGGTCACCTATGCTAATAAGGCGACTTTCACTTTTCCAAATCACGCACAGAGTTGTGCGCATGCGCAGCTGTCTCTGATGTAAGAAGCGGACCGGAGTGGGCGCAGCTAAACCTCAGGGGGCTTTCAGCGGCCACCCCTGCAGCGCGGCTGAGTTCTCAGAGGCCATCTTTGTGGCATGGCTGAGATTCAAAGGCAGTTCTCAGCAGCCACCCTCGTGGCGAGGCTGAGATTCAAAGGCAGTTCTCAGCAGCCACCCTCGTGGCGAGGCTGAGATGCAAAGGCAGTTCTCAGCAGCCACCCTCGTGGCGAGGCTGAGATGCAAAGGCAGTTCCCCACATTTCCCCCTTTTTGATTTTGTATGAGCATGAGAGATGCCATCCTGTACTCGAGGATGTGCCTGTCTTAGGTTGTCCCCATCTTTCAGGAGATCTTACCCGTCATTGACTACCATCCTAGCACTTCCAGTAATGACATTCTCAAGAGGTCGCTTGCACCTCTCTGTAGGGCTATAAATGCCCATGACTGCTCTGGGGTATGGGGAACTCCTTCTTCAATAATATCTGTTGCTGTTGATATGATCTTCACCATCGCATGAGCATGAAAATAACTGATGACATTACAATTATTATACCTCCTAATAACAGCTTGGGTAGACTAAACAAACTTAATTATTTCTTCCCATACTCTGGTAAAAAAGGAAAGCAGCGGGTAAGAAAATATAGAACTGCAAAGATGTTCTTGTTGAAGGTTTAACAGTGTCACTTCTTCAGCAGTCTGGACTATGGCAGGAGTAATAGTCCAGCCTTCATGACTCCTTTTCTTCTTCCTCAAAAGGTCAGTCCTGAAAGAGAGAAGAAAGACAAGCCCTCAAGAGGTCACCCTCTTGGGGAGAATCTATATCATGGCTTTCTTCTATTTGCTGAGTGGTCTGAGGGCAGAATTTCAAGTTCCTAGCAGGAACCCAGATTGGATTCGGTCCGTCTATAGGAAATACACATCCGAATCCTCTGCCCATACTTATCAGTGGATCTGGTCCTCGCCATTGCCCAGTCAGCTGGTCTTTCCAGCGCACTTCTATTTTGGCATATGGCGTTTGATTTGTCCAGTGCCTTTAAAAGGCCATTAGAGGTTGATCTTTTGAAAAATTTAAAATATTTAATGTAAGTAGGGCCATCCGTAATTGGTCATGGGGGCTTATTCCCCCTTTTTGTTTTTGTAACAGGTCTTTTCATGTCTTATTGTGACGCTCTACTATGGCCTGGCCCTGTGGGTTGTATGGGATTCCTGTGGAGTGGCTGATATGCCACGAATTAAAAAAATCTTGTAACACCTTGCTAGTAAAGCAGGGGCCATTATCTGTTTTTATTTGATGTGGTATGCCTAATATAGCAAAACATTGTAAAAAATGGCTTTGTGCATGTTTAGCTTTCTCTCCAGCATGGGTACTAGCCCAGCAGGCGTGGGAGCATGTATCTATTGAAACAAAGACAAATTTTAATTTTCGAA
The DNA here is from genome assembly GCA_029783875.1 of Phataginus tricuspis. Lineage (NCBI taxonomy): Eukaryota > Metazoa > Chordata > Mammalia > Pholidota > Manidae > Phataginus > Phataginus tricuspis. The sequence goes on from JAQQAC010003801.1 coordinate 6,395,749, forward strand.
AAGCTGCATAATGAGTAACATCAGTTTGCCAGAGACAATTAGGTTTAATGCCTCTTGGGTTAACTCCAGGAGACTGGAGAGATGGAATTTGTAGAAAAGGCAAACAGGATTTACAAGTCCTGATAATTTTTTTCAAGTCTTTAATGGGAATATGAGGAAATCTATGATGAAGTCCTCTCCAATTTAGGTGGGTAAGTTCATGGAGGTTTTGGGCTTGTTGGAAATCATGGGCTGTTGCATGGAAAGGGCTTGAGCAGTAGAGGACGCTAATTGATCAGCTAATAGGTTTCCTCTGGAGAGGAATCCGGGCAAACCTTGGTGTCCTCGGAGATGCTGCAAGAATATGGGCTTGGATTGTGCCATCAGCAAGGATCTCACCTGAATCATCAAGGGGGTTATGGGGTTTTTATCTAACTTGATATAAGAAGAGGCTAAGGTGGGAAGCAAGTTCACCACATACAGACTATCAGAAAAAAGATTCATAGGTTCAGAAATTTTACTTAGGGCCAATGCTATGGCATACAACTCCTTAAATTGTGCTGAGCCAGTAACCTTTTCAAAATGCTGGGTTTCTTTTAACTTGGGCAAGAGGTGGGGAGGGGGAAAGACAACAACAACAGACCCCTCCTTCCCTCCATCGGTAAACACATTCAAGGCATCAGAAAGGGGCTTACTCAAAAAGAGTCAAGGTGAAGCCTCGCTCCCAGTATTTCCTGGGTAATTTCTTTAAGTCTTTGAAGCTTAGCTTGTGGTAATGGCTACTGCTCCACTCAGACTGGAGGTCCTGGGAGAGCATAAGGTGTTTTAACTCCCAGTTTTGTGCTCTAATATACTGAAATACTTCTAGGCTATAACTTAACAGGAACATAAAATCTTAGCACAAATATAACTGGCCTAGAATTAAACAAGGCTTATATATTACAAATAAAACACCATATATATAAAATCAATGGCATCTATTGATTTCCAGATCTTAAGTGTTTTATCAGACTTAGATATAACCAATCAGAAACTCAAATCTGGATACAACAAATCCAAGCTTTGTTGATTTGTATGAAATTTCCTCTATATAGACAGGAATTACTAGGGTCAATTTAAAAACTGTTTAATTTCTAATAACAGCAATTTTATGTTATTTCTCGGAATATTTGCACTATTTTGAAATAACTGATAAACTTAAAACAACTCACACTGACAGCTCCATGCATTACAAGATGTCTCTAAATGTCTTTCTCTTTTAACATGAGCTGAATTTACCACTTATAATAAATTATATCTCTCAATATCACTAAGAGTCTTCAAAAGCATGGAGACTGCTATTTGTCAATAAAAACTGCAAGAAAGGCAATTTAAAAGCGTAATAACTTACTGGGGAAATTTGCATATAATCTGAAAAATGAACTAACTACTAAGAGTCAGAAAACTTGTTTCAATGCTATATATAAATTATCTCTTAAATTTAACTAAATAAAAATTCCTGGGATTTAATTACATGGCAAGATATCCTGAAGCAAACACTTCCATGAATTCTCAGAAAAGGAGAAGATCAGGGTAGAAAGATCAACATCAAGTGTTCAAAACCTTTCATTCAACAGAGCCTTATTAACATGTGAATATCCTTTGCCTCAAGGTATACAGGCTTTCCTTATCTTTAGTTCTATTTCAATATTTTAAACTTAAGGTTACTTCTGGATCTTAACACATACAGTAACTTACTAAAATTGGTCAAAGTAAACTTTATTCTGTCACTTTGACTTTTAAGACTATCATTTAGGTTTATATGCAATTAACATTAATACTTAATTGCTTTCAATGAGCTGGAACATATAGTTGTCTCTCAAGAAAAATTGCTTTTTTTACATCTTGCAGGTTCCAAAAAAACTAGTCCATATTAAGCCAGTCTTAAAGAACTAATCTAAAGACAAATTTATAGACCTTAACAGCTGACAGTTTTATTTTACTACTAAGAGACAAAAATCCAACTCCAGTGCTTCTTTTCTCATGGCTAAACAGAGATGCTTAGCAAACTGGCAAGGTAGGAGAGCAAGATACAGGCTTTTATTTAGAAATAAAGTGATAGGACAGAGCTCCCAGCTCACCGCAGAAGGGGACAAGAGAGTCCGGTGTGCTGCGAACACTAGGCCATGGACACGACCCCGCAACACAGGGCCATCATCTTCCGGTCCGGCCCCCTGGCCCTACACAAGGTCGTGGGCAGCACCACCGCCAGCCTGAGGCCCACCGACCCCGTCAAGGCCATGGATACGACCCAGCAACACAGGGTCGTTGTCTTCCGGTCCGGCCCCCCGGCCCCACACAAGGCCATTGGCAGCACCACCGCCGGCCTCCTGGGTACCTCCAACACCACCCTCGCGGGCCTTCATTTTCCGGGTTTCCCCGGCCCCACACGATGCCATCGGCAGCACAAACGCCGGCCTCTGACTCTTCAGGCTGAAAGAGCGACTTAGAGTGGACATACAATATTATATTGATTTCAGGTGTACAACATAGTGATTTGACAATTATATACATTGCAAAATGCTCTCCACAGTAGGTTGCCATACAAAGGTATTACAGTATTATTGATTATATGCCCTGTGCTATATTTTTAATCGCCATGATGTATTTATTTTACAACTGGAAGTTTGTGTCTCTCTCTCCCCTTCACCTGTTTGCCCATCCCCTGCCTCCTCCCCATGTCAACTATCAGTTTATGTTTATGAGTCTAGTTCTGTTGTGTGTGTTTTTTTTTAGATTCCACATATAAGTGAAATCATAAGGTGTCTGACTCACTTCACTAGGATTCCCACTGGTTGCCTGGAAGTCAAAAGTCCTGAATTCAGTTTGACCAAAACACTTAACTAAGAGGCTCCCTTGCCCTGTCTGAAAAATGGGGCTTCCCTTATGTGAAGGTCCTCTTGTTAGTCTAGTCTCTGGGGATGGGATGTAATGCAAACAAGGACTGTGGACTCATGTGCAGCAGGACAATAGATTAGAACAAAGGTGTTTCACCCTGAAGAACTTCAGGTGGAAGTCAAGGAGCATTGGCTGCACAAACTGGAAAATGGAAAGGGAAAAATGGAAGTTCTGACAAAGACATCAACTTGCATGTCCATGGATGTTTTTATCTTGATGATAGCAAAATGACACATTTGTATACCATGCAAATGCCATGTGTACTTTGCAAAACCCAGTTTCCATTCACAGGGCTCTTGAAGGACAGGAGATTCATCTATCTCAACACCACCAGGCAGGGGAATGACTAATGAGCTACCTCTGGACACCGCTTCAAATCTGTGTCCATAAAGGACTTGAACTACTGGGAGAGAAGAAGCACAAAATGCAGGGAAGCCCTATGGTCAGGGAGAGTGACTTTCCCTCTCACTTATGAGCTCTTGGTTGGGAAATTTGCTAGTATGTATGCCTCATGTATCCACGGAAGATACCCAGGGGAAAATGAGTGTCTGCCTGAGGTGGCTTAGACTTCAGGATTAAATACCATCTTAACAGGGCAAGCAGGAGAAGGATTAGGCCTCCTGGGGCATTGTGAATGATTTTTGGAAAGATGACTGGGCGCTCAGAAGAACAGATGGGGACCGCGATAGTTGCGACACTGGGTCTGGGTGTGGTTTGACCTCCAGTCTCCATTCCTGTGACAAGAGTCAATCTTCCCTGGCTGATGAAACTCCCGGGGATGTATGACAGTTGACTTCCCTTTGGAGGCTCAGTCTTTGGGCAGACGGGGGAGCTCAGAAAGCCTCTCCCAGCATTTGCTGTATTTCAAGGGCCGGCAGCTCAAAACCATCAATGAACCAAAGCAGCATATTTGGGGGTGGCGGGGCCTGTCCCAGACTCCTACAGCCATATTCGAGAGTGGCTCACTCGTTCGCTCCGCCTCCAATATTTGCAAATAGCACAGGATTTCTTGAATTAGAAGTTTTCACCTCAGCAATGGGCATTAGTACCCCAATAATCAGTACTTTGTGGTTTCAAATTACCACCATTTGAGTCATATTTTCTGAGGATTTGAGAGGTAATAAATAATCTTTTCTTTTTTAAACAACTGTTAGTACACCAGCAAATTAGGATCAAACTAAGTCATCATATTGATTTCTCTCTTTAATTCTTTTTTTAAAATTTATTTTGGTATCATTAATCTACAATTACATGTGCAATATTATGGTTATTAAACTACCTCCTTCCTCAGGTCCCCCCCCACCAACCCCATTACAGTCACTGTCCATAAGCATAGTGAGATGCTATAGAGTCACTACTTGTCTTCCCTGAGTTGTACAGCCCTCCCAGCGCCCCCACAACATTACGTCTACTTATCATAATGCCCCTTTTTTCCCCTTGTCCCTCCCTTCCCGCCCATCCTCCCCAGTCCCTTTCCCTTTGGTAACTATTATCTCTCTTTAATTCTTATTTCACCACCTGCTTCTCCTTAAGAAGGTGACTGTCTGGATGGGAGCAAATGTCCACTGCCTCCAGGATGAGCTTCTGTGGGCTCTACCGGGATGATGTGCTCCCAGGGTGCACCACAGCCTATAGTCCCTGGAAGAGAATCCCTGGCCACCTGGCAGCTGCCTGTCTCCACATCGTGTCTGTGGACAAAGGCAACCTACACTGTCCTCTGTGTCATTCAGTCCCCATAAAAACTCATTTGTCATGAAAATGAAGTACAATGTCTGCATCCTGGTATCTTAGTCCACAGTGGCAATCATACCTCCAGCTCAAAGGGGACTTAGTAGCAGTCTCCAGTCCCCTAAAGGGTTATTGTGCAGAGGATGGTGGCCAGCTGCTCCATCTTCTCAGAGAACAGACTGAAGGGATCAGATTTAACTACAGCACAAGATGTTCCAGCTAGACACCAAGAATTGCCTGTTACTGTTTTAAGACACAGAATTGGCGGCCAACGGCAGCTATGGGAGTTCTTGCCTTGGGGATCTTTAGTAGCAGGAAAGACAGGCAGATGGACTAGGTAACCTGCCGGAGAGATGTCAGCATTACTGATCTCCCTCTAGGCAGACATGCGCTTGTCCTCAGGGCAGATCAGAAGGTGGCGTCATACCTTATATCCCGTCCTAAACTCTAATGGTGTTTAAATGCTAATGTCTGGCATGGAACCTTGTACACAGTAGACACTCAAGAAGGATTTTTGGAGTGAATGAGTTAAATTCAGATGGAATTTGTCTCTGGAATTCCTCGGTCCCTCACGTCTAGCCCAGACCCTGGAGTAGTCTGGGTTTGCTCATACTGTCACTCTACCATTTCACCTTCTTTGGAAACACAGATCTTGTAGGTCATACCTAAATGCAAATTCCTTATTACAGGATAATAGCTTCCAACTATACACACTATTTCAATTGGTCCTCACTGTTCTGTGGACTAGGCATCATCATCCCAGCTGTGGTCCTGTGGGATCCAAGCCCTTCCCCCACCCAGCTCACCAACAGGAGGAAGAGGAACGGAGCAAGGAGGGAGTGGAGATCTGAGACTGCTGACTACCTAACTCTGGAGATCTGCTCTGGGAGCACAAACCTACATTTCATGGTGCTTGCATGAAAAGCAGATTGGATACGGTGGAGGAGACGATAAATGAAATAGAAACTAGAGAAGAGGAATACAAAGAAGCCGAGGCACAGAGAGAAAAAAGGATCTCTAGGAATGAAAGAATATTGAGAGAACTGTGTGACCAATCCAAACGGAACAATATTCGCATTATAGGGGTACCAGAAGAAGAGAGAGAAAAAGGGATAGAAAGTGTCTTTGAGGCGGTGATTGCTGAAAACTTCCCCAATCTGGGGAAGGAGATAGTCTCTCAGGCCATGGAGGTGCGCAGATCACCCAACACAAGGGACCCAAGGAAGACAACATCAAGGCATATAGTAATTAAAATGGCAAAGATCAAGGATAAGGACAGACTATTAAGAGCAGCCAGAGAGAGAAATAAGATCACATACAAAGGAAAGCCCATCAGGCTATCATCAGATTTCTCAGCAGAAACCTTACAGACCAGAAGGGAGTGGCATGATGTATTTAATGCAATGAAGCAGAAGGGCGTTGAACCAAGATTACTTTATCTGGCAAGATTATCCTTTAAATTTGAAGGAGGGATTCAACAATTCTCAGATAAGCAAAACCTGAGAGAATTTACCTCCCCCAAACCATCTCTACAGTGTATTTTGGTGGGACTGCTATAGATGGAAATGTTCCTACGGTTTAATAGCTGTCACCAGAGGCAATAAAACCACAATAAAAAAGTAGAACAGCTAATTACTAAGAAAATGCAAAATAAAATTATCCTCAAAGTCAATCAAGGGATAGACAAAGAGTACAGAATATGATACCTCCATATAAAGAATGGAGGAGGAAGAAAAAGGAGGAGAAAAAAAACAAAAAAAGAACCTTTAGATTGTGTTTGTGAGTTAAGTGAGTTAAGTTAGACTATTAGATAATTAGGAAGTTAACCTTGAACTTTTGGTAACCACGAATATGAAGCCTACAATGCCAATAAATACATCCTATCCATAATCACCCTAAATGTAAATGGACTGAATACACCAGTCAAAAGACAGAGTCACTGAATGGATAAAAACACAAGACCCACCTATATCCTGCCTTCAAGAAACTCACTTTAAACCTAAAGACATACACACACTAAAAGTGAAGGGATGGAAAAAGATATTTCATGCAACTAATAGGGAGAAAAATGCAGGAGTTGCAGTACTTATATCAGACAAAATAGACTTCAAAACAAAGAAAGTCACAAGAGACAAAGAAGGACATTACATAATGATAAAAGGGTCAATCCAACAAGGAGATATAACCATTATAAATATCTATGCACCCAACACAGGAGCTCCTACATATGTGAAACAAATACTAACAGAATTAAAGGGGGAAATAGAATGCAATGCATTCATTCCAGGAGACTTCAACACACCACTCACTCTGAAGGACAGATCAACCAGACAGAAAATAAGTAAAGAGACAGAGGCACTGAACAACACATTAGAACAGATGGACCTAACAGACATCTACAGAACTCTACACCCAAAAGCAGCAGAATACACATTCTTCTCAAGTGCACATGGAATATTTTCAAAAATAGATCATATACTTGGCCACAAAAAGAGCCTCAGTAAATTCAAAAAGATTGAAATTGTACCATCCAGCTTCTCAAACCACAAAGGAATGAAACTAGAAATGAATTATGCAAAGAAAACGAAAAGTCCCACAAACACATGGAGGCTTAATATCATGCTCCCAAATAACCACTGCATCAATGACCAAATAAAAACAGATATCAAGCAATATATGGAGACAAATGACAACAATAATTCAACACCGCAAAGTCTGTGGGACACAGCGAAGGCCATGCTAAGAGGAAAGTATATTGCAATACAGGCCTACCTCAGGAAAGAACAATCCCATATGAGCAGTCTAAACTCACAATTAACGAAACTAGAAAAAGGACAAATGAGATCCAAAGTCAGTAGAAGGAGGGACATAATAAAGATTAGAGTGGAAATAAATAAAATTAAGAAGAATAAAACAATAGAAAGGATCAATGAAAGCAAGAGCTAGTTCTTCAAGAAAATAAACAAAATAAATAAACCCCTAGCCAGACTTATCAAGAAAAAAAGAGTCTACTCACATAAACAGAATCAGAAATGAGAAAGGAAAAATCACTACGGACAGCACAGAAATACAAAGAACTATAGAGAATACTATGAAAAATTATATTCTAACAAACTGGATAACCTAGAAGAAATGGACAACTTTCTAGAAAAATACAACCTTCCAAGGCTGACCCAGAAAGAGACAGAAAATCTCAACAGACCAATTACCAGCAACGAAATTGAACTGGTAATCAAAAAACTACCTAAGAACAAAACACCTAGACCAGATGGCTTCACTGCTTAATTTTATCAAATGTTTAGTGAAGACCTAATACCCATCCTCCTTAAAGTTTTCCAAGGAGTAGAAGAAGAGGGAATACTTCCAAACTCATTCTATGAGGCCAGCATCACTCTAATACCAAAACCAAGAAAAGACACCACAAAAAAAGAAAAATACAGACCTATATCCCTGATGAACATAGACGCAAAAATATTCAACAAAATATTAGCAAACCGAATTCAAAAATACATCAAAAGGATCATCCATCACGATCAAGTAGGATTTATTCCAGGGATGCAAGGATTGTTCAACATTCAAAAATCCATCAACATCATGCACCACATCAACAAAAAGAAAGACAAAAACCACATGATCACCTCCATAGATGCTGAAAAAGCTTTGACAAAATTCAACATCCATTCATGATAAAAACTCTCAACAAAATGGGTACAGAGGGCAAGTACCTCAACACAATAAAGGCCATATATGACAAACCCACAGCCAACATTATACTTAACAGCAAGAAGCTGAAAGCTTTTCCTTTAACATCGGGAACAAGACAAGGATGCCCACTCTCCCCACTTCTATTCAACATAGTATTGGAGGTCCTAGCCACGGCAATCAGACAACACAAAGAAATAAAAGGCATCCAGATTGGCAGGGAAGAAGTTAAACTGTCCCTGTTTGCAGATGACACGATGTTGTACATAAAAAACCCTAAAGAATCCACTTCAAAACTACATCTAATATCTGAATTCAGCAAAGTTGAGGGATACAAAATTAATACACAGAAATCTGTGGCATTCCTATACACTAACAATGACCTAGCAGAGAGAAAAATCAGGAATACAATTCCATTCAAAGTTGCATCAAAAAGAATAAAATATCTAGGAATAAACCTAACCAAGGAAGTGAAAGACCCATACTCTGAAAACTACAAGACACTCATGAGAGAAATTAAAGAAGATACGAATAAATGGAAATTCATCCTATGCTCTTGGCTAGGAAGAATTAATATTGTCAAAATGGCCATCCTGCCTAAAGCAATTTACAGATTCAATGCAATTCCTATCAACATACCAACAGCATTTTTCAACGAACTAGAGAAAATCATTCTAAAAATCCTATGGAACCACAGAAGACCCCGAATAGCCAAAGCAATCCTGAGAAGGAAGAATAAAGCTGGGGGGATTCTGCTCCCCAACTTCAAGCTTTACTACAAAGCCACAGTACTCAAGACAATTTGGTACTGGCACAAGAACAGACCCATAGACCAATGGAACAGACGAGAGAGCCCTGATATAAACCCAACCACATATGGTCAATTAATATATGATAAGGGAGCCCTGGACATACAATGGGGAAATGACAGCCTCTTCAACAGCTGATGTGGGCAAAACTGGACAGTTCCAAGCAACAGAATGAAATTGGATTATTGTTTAACCCCATACACAAAAGTAAACTTGAAATGGATCAAGGACCTGAATGTAAGTCATGAAACCATAAAACTCTTAGAAGACAACATAGGCAAAAAATCTCCTGAATATAAGCATGAGTGACTTCTTCCTGAACTCATCTTCTCAAGCAAGGGAAACAAAAGCAAAAAAGAACTACATCAAACTAAAAAGTTTCTGTATGGCAAAGGACACCATCAACAGAACAAAAAGGCATCCTACAGTATGGGAGAATATATTTGTAAATGATATATCCGACAGGGGGTTATCAGCCAAAATATATAAAGAACATACACGCCTCTACACCCAAAAAGCAAATAACCTGATTAAAAAATGGGCAGAGGATATGAAGAGACAGTTCTCCAAAGAATAAATTCAGAAGGCCAACAGACACATGAAAAGATGCTCCACATCACTAATCATCAGGAAAATGCAAATTAAAACCACAATGAGATATCACCTCACACCAGTAAGGATGGCCACCATCCGAAAGACTAAGAACAACAAATGCTGGCAAGGATGCGGAGAAAGGGGAACCTTCCTACACTGCTGGTGGAAATGTAAGCTAGTTCAACCATTGTGGAAATCAATATGGAGGTTCCTCAAAAAACTAAAAAAACAAATACCATTTGACCCGGGAATCCCACTCCTTGGAATATACCCAAAGAATACAGCTTCTCAGATTCAAAAAGACATATGCACCCCTATGTTTATTGCAGCACTTTTTAACTAAGATATGGAAGCAACCTAAGTGTCCATCAGTAGATTAATGGATAAAGAAGATGTGGTATATATACACAATGGAATACTATTCAGCCATAAGAAGGAAACAAATCCTGCCATTGGCAACAACATGGATGGAGCTGGAGGATATTATGCTCAGGGAAATAAACCAGGCAGAGAAAGACAAGTGCCATATGATTTCCCTCATTTGTGGAGTATAACAAGGAAGCAAAACTGAAGGAACAAAATTGTAGCAGACTCAGAGACTCAAAGAAGGGACTAGTGGTTACCAAAGGGGAGGGATGTGGGAGGCAGGGTGGGGAGGGTGGGAGAAGGGGAATGTGAGGTATTTTGTTTAGTACACATGGTGTGGGTGATCACGGGGAGAACAGAGTAGCACAGAGAATGCAAACTGCGTCATCTTACTACATTGATGGACAGTGACTGAATTGGGGTATGAGTGGGGACTTGATAATATGGGTAAATGTAGTAACCACATTGCTTTTTCATGTGAAACCTTCATAAGAATGTATATCAATAATACCTTAATATATATAAATAAAAAATAATAAATAAATAAATAATCTTACTTGTTAACTTCCTGGGTGTTAAAATGCAATCTTATCTTTAAGATGGGATGCTTACTGCCTTTTACTATGTTGTTTGTGGCTGGACTTACTTGCCATATTAATTGCCCAGGTTATATATTACTTCAGGGGCTGGAGGAGGAAAAGCAGCATCTGGGCAAAGTTAAAGATAAACTGGGCCTTTTAGCAGGATAAAGTGAACTTTACAATAGCCTCATTTAATCGACACAATGAAGACATGGGCTATGCTGAGGTACTTTCTTATCTGGGGGATGTTCAGACATTCCAGGCCAGGTTACTCCTGGGTTTTTAGTTTTAACTAATCTTCACTAAAGAATGCTTATACTCCCAGTATGATATTTTACTTTAGAGAATTAATGTGACTCTGACTTTGCTTCACTGTTTAATACGGAGTGTTGGTAGGGGTCCTTTTCCACAGGCCCTCACCCTGCTCTGACTACACCCACGGTCCCTGTCTCAGAATCCCTGTGGCCTGTCATAAATTACTCAGCTGCAGATCACACACCGAAATGACAGGAAAATATGAATTTCTAAATACCAGAAAATGCACTGTCAGTTCCCAGACCAACGTAAAGAAACTTCACTCCCAAATAAAAAATACGAGAGGTACCTCATGAAAAAAATTTTAATTTTAAAGGCGCTGCCTCCGGGCGGCCTCTCCCCCGCCGCCCCGCCGCCCCGCCGCCCCGCCGCGGGTCACACTTGAACTGCAGCCCGCCCGGCCCTCGCCCTCGAGGCCTCCGCCGAAAAGGGCCACACACGGCGAAACGCCCACCGGCCTCCCCATCTGCGCGGCCCCGGCCCGCGCGGCGGGAGCAGGTCGGCGGCGCGGCCCCAGGCCAGGAGGACGCGCGGCGCGGGGCGGAGAGCAGCCGCCCTCCCCACCCGGTCCCGGACGGAGGAGCAGCGGCTCCAGCAAGCCCCTCTCCCCCGGCCCCGGGGAACTTCGCCGGCCGCTCGGACGTCCGCCCTGGGCCCACCTGCCCCACTCCCTCCCTCCCCGGGCAGCCCCTCCGCGGAGCGCGCCGGCTCCCGACCCCCGGCCTGGCCCAGCAAGCCCCGCACCCGCGTCAGCCGCCTTCCCGCCCCATGGGCCGCGCGCTGCCCGCCGAGCCACTTGCACGGCCGCCCCCTCCTCCGGCTGCACCACGCCCTCAGCCGGAGGCAGGGGTCCCCGAGCCCGTCCGGGTCCGGCCGCGCCCCGAGGCCACGTACCTTCCAGCCCGCAGAGCTGTCGCTGTCGCCTTCGTCCTGGAAGTAGGGCCCGTTCCTGACCCTCCACCGTAGACCTGCGACAGCGTGACCCGCTTCTCGGCCGAGCTCTCTGAAGTCCGGCCGGGGCAGCGGCTCCAAGTCCGGGTCGGTCGCCGCCCTCCTCCCGCCGCGGGAGAGCTGCGAAGGGGCGAGCGGGGCGCCGGAAGCCCAGCGGCAGCGAAGAGGCGATCCGAGGCTGGGGGCGAGGTCGGTGCCGCCCCCGCCTGCGCGCCGGGAGGAGGGCGCAGCCGAGTACCGCGCGGGTCCATCAACATCTGGTCCCCGCCGGGCTGGAAGCTCCCAGACAAGGCCGACGGACCGAAGCACGGAGGTTGCCGGTTGGATTTCCTCCGCCGGCGGCGCTAACGGTGCTACTGACTATTGAATATGGCGGCCGCGGGGCCTGCAGCCACTACGCAGCCGCCGACTTACAGCGGCCCACCCTCGACTGACGGCCCTCGCAGCCAATCAGCGGGCGGCGCGGCGGCAAAGGCAGGCATTGGACGCAAGGCCGAAACAGGTAATGTCAGCCTCTCTCTTCTTTCCCTCGTCCAGATGCCCTCCTTTTCCTTCTAACTCAGGACACCAGGGGCTCAGGACAAGGGGGGCTCAGGACACTAGGGGGCCTCAGGACAACAGGGGCTCAGGACACCTGTGCTGTAGGGGTCAGTGCCCCCAGGATCAGGGGTGGGCTAACGGGTGGGCAGGCTGTGTGGGAAAAGGTCTCAGTTCCTGCCTCAGGCTTAGAGGGCTTCCTGACAAAGGCGGGATTTGAGGAGGTAAGTGAGGAGAAGCTGACTCTTCCCGCACAAGAGGCCTGAGACTGTCCCAAGGTTGTCAAGGCTACAGTGAACAGAGATGTGGAGCCGGGGGCAAAGGCAGCCCAAAATGCATTTGCCTGGATGGAATGAAAGGCCAAAGAAGGAATGGGGACAAACCCTGGGAGAGACGGTGTGTCTTCTCCTCAGGAAGTGTGTAGAGAAACAAATGAATAATACTTATGTTTTATTTTTCATTGTAAAACTTTCTAAAAATGCATTAACATGGATGAACCAGAAAGTTCGAAAGAAGCACCACTAAGGTTCCATAAACTGGCATATCTCCCTCATGTATCCGGCAGCTACAAAGTCTCAAAGGCAAAACACAAACAAACAAATGAACAGAAAAACAAACAAATAAGTAAAAAGCATGCATGATCTTACCACTCTTAAAGAATAATTACAAATTTCTCTTGATTTCTTTCTTGTCTTCTTTCCTTTGAATCTACATGTCCGGCTATAATAATGCATTTTATAAAATTAGGACCAAACCTTATATACATTGTGGCTTGATTTTTTAATTTAACATTTTATGTAGAAAACCAGCCATTTTCACGAGTCCCTTATTTATGGGTTTAGAGAAGCCATCTGCAGAAAAACAGAAGTTTCTCGTACAGGCTTTAGAAGACAACGCTGTAGAACAGTGGTGTTGGTGAGTCTGTGTCTTCCAGGCACAGGCCCTGTGTGGAGCAGAGCACTCCCCTGGCTTACCATCCCCGCCTAGGCGATGCTAGTCTGAGAAAGAAGTAGGCAGAGGTGTCTTAGAGAAATGAGCTCTGTTCTCCTAGAGTGTGGTGGGAGGGAGCTAGAAGGGCTGGAGCTGATCTGTGATGTCGGGGTCAGTGCCCCCAGTGCACAGGGACATACCCCAACCGAGGAGAATGCTCATTGCAGGTGTCACTTATTGAGCATCTACCGTGTGGTAGGCACTGGGGTTGTGCAAGTACTACTTGTTACCATCTCAACAATCTGAAAAAATAGGTGCTATTATCCACACCTAGAGGAAACCAGGCTCTCATAGATTAATCTGCCAGGCCACGGTCACATAACTGCCAAGTGCCTGAATGTGGAATATCACTTGGGTTTCTGAGAATGTAGAAGAATTGAAAAAGATAGGCTTTGAAATAAACAAAAACATGGAGTTATTTTTGTTTAAAGAAAAACCCTCTCTTTTAGACTATAAAAGTAATAAATATTTACTGTAGAAAGCTTGTTCTTATTCTCTCTGTTTTGTCTGGTACCTTGATTTGGGAAGTCTGTGCTTACCTGATTTACCCTGTCAGGATCTTACACTCAAGAAAAATTTTTTTAGCCCTGCCTTCAAGATACAGCGCAATGGAATTGGGCAGCCACATGCACATTAATCTGACATCTGTCATGATTACTGCCATGAAGATCGGAGTCAAGGTCTGAGGAATCATGGCTGATGCAGGAATTGAACCTGCCTGCAAAGAGTCAAAGAAGATTGAAAGTGAAGGTGGTTTTCCTTCTCAAAAACCTTGATCATTTCATCTGTTAAATGAGGGAACTGGACAAGAGTGACTTCTGGCTTCAATATTCTGTAATTCTCATTTTCTTTTCTTACAGAGATTTGTCACCAAGGACAGCGCTTTTGCATAGGTGGGAGCTCTGGGTTCCCATGACAACCTGGTCAGGAGCCGACATTGCATGACTACCTTCAAAGTGCCTTCCTACAGTGGCCAGCCAGTGACCTTCTTGAGTATGGTTCCCTGTGCTTGGTAAGGAGAGATCTGTTCAACTCCAGGTCAGGTTCCATTTCCTTCCGACTTTTAGCTCCCTCCTTTTAGTGCTGCTAATGTCTTTTAGTGACTGGCCGTCACCTGCCTCAACCCTCCCACCCCCAAATACCCTGGAAGAATAGACCCCAAGGTCAAGATTTGTCCCCATTTAGCTCTGTGTACCTCCAGATCTTAGCATAGTGCTGTGTGCATAGAAGCTGTTCAATTACTGCGGAAGAACAAATAGCAGTTTTCTCTTTAGAAATTTCTTTGCACACAGCTTAAAAATACCTGTATTTTTTTTTCTCTAGTTTGTGTAATAAATTACCACAAACAGTGACTTAAAACAACGTAAATATATTATCCTACAGCTCTGGAGGTCAGAAGTCTGAACTGGGTTGCGCAGGGCTCAAAGCAAGGTGTCGGCAGGGCGGTGTTCCTTGCTGGATGTTCTAAGGGAAAATCCGTTCTTTATGTTGGTTTTGTTTTTGTCTTTTGCAGCTTCTAGAGGCTCGTGGCCCTCTTCCGTCTTTGAGGTCAGCACTGGCTGGTCAGATCTTTCCCTGTGGCATCTGTCTGACACTGATTGTGCTTCCTCTCCCTTCCACCTTTTAAGGACCTTGTGATTACACTGGCCCCATCTGGATACTCCAGGATAATCTCTCTATCTTAAGGTCAGTTTATCAGTAACTTTCATTCCATTTTGCCATGTAATATAACAAAGTCACAGTGGACACCTGTGGTGGACCATTTTTCTCCCTACTTTGGTGCCAAATGACTTTTCTTCAGGATTCTGTTTATTCAGTTATCTATCCATGCACTCACCTAGCATTTGTTGAGCTCTTTCTATGTTCCATGTGCTCTACTAGGCACTTGGAAATCAAGGATGCACAATACATAGTCTGGTAGGAGGCAAGAGTGAAAAATTGCAAGGCAGTCTGGAAAGCACTATAATGTAGGTGTGCAAGGGGAATGGTGGGGATACAAGAGAGGGGCATAAATCACAGACTGGAGAAAAAATGGCACCTGACCTGAGCTTTCAGGGGACTGGGACTGGGGATGGGGGCCAATACAGAAGAAACAGGGGTGCATGGTGGGCTCTGGGAGTTGTTGGAGCATAAAACATATTCTCTGCAAACTTCCTGTGCCATCCCTAAAGAAGAGTGGAGGCTGGACAGGTAAGAATGAGCAAGTCATAGTGGATCTGTGTGTGGTTAAAAGGCCGGACTTGATGCTATTGCCATTGAGAAGTGACTGAAGAATTTCAGACAGAGCAGTGACGATGGGCTGATGTGCTGGCTGTGCAAAACCTTCCAGGACTCTTCCTTGCACATTTAGGGCTTCCTTCCTTCCAGGGGCTACTTCTGGTCTACCTTTCTCTACTGTGAGTCCAGTGTAGCCAGTTTCTACCCTTGTTGCAAGCTTCCTAGATTGCCTTCTGTTGGTGAAGTTGCTTTCATGTCCTCAAAGGGGACCTTGCAGCATCTCTTCCCATATAAAGCCCAGGGCCTGGCCCTGATTACCCCCTGCTTTCAGTCTGTTTTCCTCCAGCGCCATCTTCATTAAGGTCCTAATTATGGTAGTGCCAGTGAACAGTAACTGCATCTGTATGAGCTAATTGCTTGTCTCAACAGATCTGTTGCTTCTTTGAAGGAAGTAGCAGAAGCAATTATGAAGCAGCTGTGGCATAGTGGCAAAAACACTGGTTTTAGTCAGAAAATCTATCTGTGACTCCTAGACTGCCACTTAACAGCCATCTGATGTAGGGAAAGTTGTATAAATGTGTTCTGTTTCAATTCCATAATCTATAGAACAGGGGATGTATTAGGGTAGGTGAGCTGCTGTATCTAAAATCTTAGTAGTTTAATACAATAAAAGTTTATGTCTTACTCACAGAACAGTCCAGTGTGGGTGTTGCTGGTTAGGTGACTCTTCTGCATAGCTCTCCTCTAATGTGGGACTCAGGTACTCAGGAACCCTGCATCTATGACTCCTTCAACTCCCTGCACCCTGTGGTCCCCAGAGTCCTCCCCATTTGGCTAAGACATGGGGAAAGGAGAGAGCATGTTAAGGTTTGTGTGGTTTTATGGGCCAGGCCAGGTCACATCTCTTTTGCCCACATTCCACTGGGCAGAACCCAGTCACATGGCCGCACCCAATTAATTACAAGAGACGCTGGGAATGTGGTCCAGCTGTGCACCCAGGATGAAAAGGAAATGGTTTGGTATACAGAATACTTGGTCAGTCTTTCCAACTGTCTGACTATCAAGATAAAATTGTTTTTGATTTCAATTAGCTAAGTTAGTGCTAGTGCTGATAACTGTGCCTCCTACACGCTAAGTGTTGAATATGGGGTTTTCATGCTTTGCAAAGAGTGCCTCAGAGAACATCAAATGCTCAGGAAGGAAATGTATATTGTGAGTTATAAGAGCAGTCCCCCTTCATAGTTTCTTTTACAGTGTAGCAGCAAACAATATTAAGTAAGAAATAGTCCATTAGTATCTGTAAAAAACACTTCAAAAGAAAATAGCCCATTAACTGGGTACCCTTAAGAAGGAGCTCTTTGGCAGTAGGAATGCTGCCTCCTGGCTCTGAGAGCAGCAGTGTCCCCAGCTTTTCTCATCAACCTTTGCTGATTTTTTTTCCATCTAAATGTTCATCTTGTTCCATCCCCCACCCTCCCCACCATCCCCAACTCACACATGCTAATTCCCCTCATTGAGGACGATAACTGAATCAGGACTGATAAGGAGGAAAGAGGGATTAAATCAGACACAATAAGTTAGCAGAATAAATAAGGCAACATGGGTCATCTAAAGGAGAATTAAACTGAATCTGGTCTGAGAGAAAGGTCCAGACTAATTCAAATGCTTTTGCAACTGAGTATGCGAATCTTTGAATAGAGACTAGCGGGAACACTGGTTTAGTTATTTTGTAAAGAGGTAAGACTTTGTTGACTCCAAATGTTAGGGCCCACCTGTCTTTCCAATCCGCTCTCCTCCCCCTACCTGGTGAGGGGAACTCAATTAGGAATGGAAGAAATTCCACCTCCCTTCCTGCGTATTTTATTAGAACAAGTATTTTTTTTTTCAGATACAACAAGATTATCTCTTCTCCCTTTCACCAGCTCAAGCCCTACCTTGAGAAAAACAGCAAAAGGATACTATTAACCAATGTGTGCTGCTTTTAGAGCCATCCCGGGGGACAGATAGATCTCCATTAAGCATCCCGTTCTTGAGAGCTGCAGAAGGCTCGGTAATGAACTCTGTGATCTGGAGGCTGGGGGCTGCCTGGGAGGGGGCTCTAATGGTGGCTTGAAAGCAAGTCCCTCTCTGATGAAGTCCAAAATGATCATTAGAAGAGAGATGCTGAACCATACACATGAGGGCTGAGGGGCAGGGTGCAGAGAGTGAAGCATGGGGGTCATTTGAAAGAAAAGAATGACAAGTTAAAGTGAAATAATGAGTGTGGCTCAGGACTCTGAGCTTTTATCCAGCCATGAGCTATTCTTGCTCTGCTCTGGGGAGGGAGGGCTGCAGGTTTATTCAGCTTCAGAGCAAGAACGTGAAAATGAAGGCCAGGTCTTGGGGAGAGTGGCTGGACAAGAGGAGGGTAGGGCTTAGCCTAGGAGCTGGAGGAGGAGGATTTGCAGAAGGAACTGGTAGGGAGTGCAGAGAACCCAGGACTCAGGATTCCAGTCCTGGAGCTCTCAGGGCCCCTATTTAGAAAGGAGAGGGATAAAAACCAGAGCATGGCCAACCACACTCACCTTTGGGGCAGAGAAGAACTCAATGGCTGCTCTTCCCCTTTGAGTGACTTTGCTTTTCCTTGTGGCGAATCTTCTTAAGGAGATATGTGGCTGTTGAAAACCTGGGTTTGAATTCTAACTCTACCATTTAGCTAGGTGAGCTTGGGAGTTCATTAACCTCTCTGAGCTTCAGAGAATGATGAGAATTAAAAGAATAATGTATGTACAGCACAGTGTCTGGCACAAAGCAATAATTAATGGATATTATAAAATAATGCCTAGTTTGATCAAGGAGATGACTGGAAATTGGGGAAGGCATCACAGACAGTGTGATAGAGTTGTACTCATGCCAACAAAAATCTGAAGGCCTTTCTCATGGAATTTGTCTCCATTTGGAGTCAGAAGACTTGGGTCCTAGTCATAGGGCCACCACTAACAAGCTGTGGGACCTATAGACAGCTTGACTAAGCCTTTCAGGATTCAGGTCTTCATTTTAAAAATAGGGGGAGTACTCAGTGCTTAACCTGCTTAACAGGGGTCTCCTGGGGACGTGCAAGGCATACTCAGGGGCGCCTGTGGGATTCAAGAAACTAGAGGAACATTAGGGAACCCTCTGGTGGTAACTGGTGCACACTGAGCAGGATGGTGATCCCGGGAAGCGGAGGCCTAGGATGACTAGATGACTAGGGAGAGAGAAGAGGAGGTGTGGAGAGGACAGAGAGAGGGCGCCCCACTGGGGAGCTGAGAGTCAGCAGATGGAAGGGCTGAGATTAGCCTTAGGTTGGTTGATCAGGGTTATAACTAGGGAGAACCAAACTACAGGAACAAAAGTAAAGGTAGGATTCATGCAAGATGGTTTGTATTAGTAATTTCAAGCTACATGGGCTGAAGCCCTTAGGGGTTCAAAGTATCATTATCACTGATAATGAAAATAGGTAACATTTACTGAGTTAGTTATTATTATTTGACAAATCTTGAGTGCCCACTATATGCCAGGTAATGTTTTTGGTGCTAGGAATAGATATATCAGTGAACCAATAAGGGAAGAATGTCTTCCATCATGGAGCTGATGGCCTCAGCAGGGAAACAGATATGATTTTAAGGAGAACTATGTATATGCTAGGACTACTGGAAACCCATAGTTGGGCCCTTATCTCACATCACACTCAAAATATTAACTAAAGATGATCAAAGACCTAAGTGTAAGAGCCAAAATTATACAATGCTTAGAAGGAAACAGATATAATCTTTGGGATTTTAGAGTTTGCTATGGATTCTTAGTTATACCTCCAAAAGCACAAGCAACAAAAGTAGGTTAGTTTCACTTCATCAAATCAAAAACTTTTGTGCTCCAAATGGCACTATCAAGAATGTGAAAGGACATCCCCCAATTTTTCTGTAAATGTAACATTGTCCTAAAAAAATAAAGCCAATTCATTTTTTAAAAAACACTTGCAAAATGGGAGAAAATATTGCAAGTTGTGTATCTGATTGGACATATCTAGAATATATAAAGAGTTCTGTAAAAATGGATAAAAGGGTCTGAATGTACATTTCTCAAAAGATGATATACAGGTGGTCAGTAAGCACATGACTAGATGCTCAACAACATCAATGCTCAGAGAAATGTAAATCAAAAGCACAATGAGATACCACATCATACTCCCTAGGGGGCTATAATTAAAAAACAAAAACAGAAATCATGTATGGTGAGTTTGATGAGGATACAGAGAAATTGGAAGCCTTGTACACTGCTGCTAGGGATGCAAAATGGTGTTGCCACTTTGGAAAACAGTCTGGCAGTTCCCTAGAAAGTTAAACATAGAGTTACCAGGTGACTCAGCAATTCTACTCCTAGATTTCTACCCCAAAGAAATGAGAACATGTCCACACAAACCTTGTATACGAATGCTTATAGCAGGATTATTCATTATAGCCAAGAGGTTTACCCATCACCTGATGAGTGGATAAACAAAATGTGATATATCCTTGTGATGGAATGTTATATGGCCACAAGGAGGAATGGAGCCTGGATACATGCTGCAGCATACATGAACCTTGAAAACATTATGCTAAGTGAAAGAAGCCAGGCACAAAAGACTATATATCATAGAGTTCTATTTGTGTGAAATGTTCAAAATAAGCAAATACAAAGAGTAAAAGCAGGTTAGTGGTTTCTTGGGGCTGGTGGGAAATGGAGGGGGCTTTTCAGGGAGGCTTTGGAGGTGATAGCTAAAGGGGTTTCTTTTGGAGGTGATGAAAATGTTTTGAAATTGATTGTGATGGCTGCACAACTGTGCATATACTAAAAACCATTGAATTGTACACTTTGAATGGGTGGGTTGTATGGCACGGGAATTATAGCTCAGTAAAACTACTACAAAAACCCAAATATATCTTATGTCAGGTGGTGATTAAGTCCGATGAAGGAGAATAAAGCAACAGGGAGGATGAGTGGGGTATGCTCTTTAGATCCCGTGGCCTGGGGTCTCTCCACTGAGATGCTGTTAAGTAGAGACAAGAGAAAAGTGAGAGTAAGTTCTGAGAATATATGGGGGGAAGAATGGTCCAGGCTGAAGGAACAGGTGCAAAACCTGAGGCCACAGAGAGCTTTCATTGTCCAGAAACCACAAGAAGGCCAGTGTGCTGACGCTGTTAAGGGAGAGGAAGCAAGCTAGCAACTGAAGTGTCAGGGTTGGGCCCCAGCATGGGCTCAATTGCATGGGCTCAGATGTACCCAGGTTGGGTGTTCAGATTTTACACTTTGTGCAGTGGAAAGCTACTGGAGTCTTTGAAGCAAGCAAATGACACAGATGGGTTTACATTTGTGAATTGATTATGGGTCGGGAATAGTTTGCAGGATGGCAGAGTTGAGTGGAATGTTGGTGAACCAGTTCTCCAGAAAGAAAAAAAGGCTCTGGTTTGTAAGATTTGCTGATGTTTGTGGTGTAAATGCTCCCACCATGGCCAATTTCAAACTAGCATCGGTTTGACAACCCACTAGCAAATTCCTGAACATTTAGCTGTGGGCTTGAGCTGCAGCCCACCACAGACAGAGGCCCAATCCAGAGGCTTCTAGAACAGTAAAGTGGTGGGAAAAGTCACCAGGGGCATATTTTTAAAGCTTCCTCCTCTTATGGACAAGCATGAGTGGCATTCTTGCTTTATCTCATTTATTCCTCACACCTTTAGCCCACAGAGGACCTTTGTGCAAATTAGAAAAAGCGCCCCTTCCTCTGAAAGTGCGCAGCCACCTGAGAGTATGTGGTATTATGTACGGAGCGCAAGCTTGATTTCAGGCTCATGCCAGCTGCCTTGTGCGGCGTGCAACCTTACAATTCACAACTGACATCCCTTTAGCAATGCTGACAAAAACACTATTATTGCTTCCTTTTTATACATGAGAAACTGGTAGTCCATGTTAGTTATGTAACTTGCCTGAGGTGGGGAGATAGGATTTAGGTCGAATGTGTAACAGCATCCTATCCCAAAGTCAATCTCTATGCCCAGTATGTCAGGCACGTCAGCTTGCCAGGGCAAGGAAGTGGAAGGAAAAAGGAGTCGAGAAACCTAGAGGTTATAGATTTTTATGGCAACATTTTATCCCTGGAGATGTGGCAACCCAAGGTGAAGAGATAGGAATCACTGTTATTAAATGTCTAACTTACATGAAGTGTTCCAGATAGCTTCGCATTCATTTGGGAAGAAGATACATTTTAGTTTCATTTTAAACAAGAGAACACTGAGGCTCAGAAAGGCTAAGAAATGTGCCCAAGGTCACACAGCTGGTGAGTGGCAGATGAGGCAGTAGCCTGTGCTCTTTCCATATAATCTCCGAGAAGCTTGAGCTCTACCAGTGAGCAAAGGAGTCCCAGCTTTCAGGGTGTCCACGCTTCCTCAGAAGATCACGGGAATGTTTCTAGATAGGGAGAAAGCTGGCCACTTCCTTAAATACTTCAGGAACTTGACATAAGCCAAGTTGTATGGAGATCATTTTTTTAATTCATTCCAAATGTATGGAGATCATTTTTTTAATTCATTCACAAACATTGAATGTCTACTATTTACCAGCCTCCCCAGTTAGGTACTGGGGCTGCAGTGATGAATAAGGTATCATCTCCGAACTTACAAATCACTCCAACTTCCCCTCTATGTTCTCCTTTGCAGATGGGGCCACAAGTCTGATTTGCTCATTCCCAACCTCCCCATGACTTTAAGGGAACCCAGGATGCTCACAGGGTCTGACATTTCCCTAAGCAGCTTAGGAAATGGAAGGTGTGAAAATTTGCAAGCTCCCATTCCTGTGCCTGAAATGTTGCTTGGCCCCTTCCTCTACCAGTCCCTGAGCTAACAGATTAGGAATCGTAGACAGCATAAGGCCAGTCCTCCACCAGCTCGTGTTTCTCCTGCTCTTGATCTTCCTATTTTTGCCAAAGGAGCGAGAACTTGTTTTGTGAGGACTCAGGGCACTTCCCTAGAGCAGGGCCCCTTTCTGGCTTTGGGAAGGACCAGAGGATTAGATTGGATGCTTTTTCATGGAAATGGAATTCAAATTGGAACCTTATGTCCAGTTTCTCTGTGCTGTGGAGTACGGCTAGAGCACGGCCTACCACAGCAAGAGCTGGCACTCTGAACGCTGACGCTGATGAGCTGAGCTAATGCCTTCTCCCTAAATGAGAGGCTTCATGCCTATCCTTCTCCTGTAAGGACTCACTGCAGGTGATGAGACAGTGAGAGGCAGTACCCAGGTGTGTCTGTGTGAATATGTGTGTGTGTGTACAGGAAGCCACAGAGGGTTCATTCTGTGAAAGCAGGTGAACAAATAGAACACTAGGCCCCCTGACCCCTAAGAGCTTACTCACCTCCTTGGGAGGTAGTCCAGTCTAGCCCCTCAGCTGGCTTTGAGTCTCTATGCCACAACTACAAGCTGAGTGACTTTCTACAAGTGGCTTGACTTCTCTGAGGGTTTCAGTTTTCCACTGCTGTGAAACAAGGCATCCAGTGATTAGTGACTTAGCACAACTCCTCATTATCATATATCCCAAATGTATGACTCAGGAATTCAGACAAGTCACAGTGAGAATGTCCATACCTGCTCCATGATGCCTGGGGCCTCTGCTGCGATGATTTGAATGGCTGAGTGCTGAAACAGAGAGGGGCTGGCCAGAGATTGTGTGTGTACATATGTACGTATGTATACATGTGTGTATACACTTTTCCTCCTTTTACATAGACTGTCTTTGGGGTCAGGAGCCATAACTATTAAGTTCAACATTGTATATACAGTGCCTAACACAGTATCTGATACACGGAAGATGTTCAATAATTATTTTTTGAATAAATGAATTCCTCTCAAGTCACCAATACACACAGGCAAAAGACAGCAGACAATGGTAACAAGAAAGAGTCAGTGTAGAGGGACAGCACCCTCAAGGAAGCTTCTCTTTGCTCTTTCCCCATATAGAACTATTGCCTGAATGCAGCCTGAAATGGCTGCAGAATTCTATTTATTTTAAAGTTCATGCAGCTTGAGGAGTTCAGGGCTCACAGATTCTTACCTATACTATTGCCTAGGATAATAGAAAATGCTCATATTAATTAATAGGTCTGAAAATAAATGGGAGACACAAAGTACTTTGAGATTTTTAGGTGACATATCAGTTGGAAATGACCTCTAGTATAATTTTAACCTCCCCATATTTTGACTGTTAGTGTAAGATGGTTCAGCCTCTGCCATTTACCTTACCCTCAGATGAACACTTCCAGATACAGAATGGGCTGGGAATACTTCTGAATGTGAGGGGAAATGTGACCTGGGCTGCTGAGTGTGTTTGCTCTCTGGCTTTCTCTGCCTCTGTGGCTGGTTGTACAATAGCTGGTAACACGCGTCCTCCTCTGTAACACCCCTAAGAATCAATCTTGGACTTGCTGGGAGGGTGCATAAAGCATAGTCCTCACACAGCATGCAGGGCCTGGCCTTTGATGTCTGGGGTCAGGGTGTAAGCCTGGATTGGAAGACTGCTCTCACAGGGGTGTTGTAGCTCTGTGGCTCTTGTCAAAATGTAGTTCTTTGTAGCAGTCAGTGGACAGATGCCCAGACACCCCATAAGATGGTAGAAACCTAGAATTAGGAGCACATACCCAGGATCTGAGGGTTATAGAACCAAGCCAATAATTTACCTTGGACCCCAGAGTCCTCTCATCCAAACGCCTCGCTGGGACAAGAAAGGATACTGAGGCCCAGGGAAGTGGCAGTTGTGGAAGTGAATGAACAGTGGGCAAGCCAGACCTGGAAGTCAGGCTGTCTGACTCCAGCTTTAGGGTTCAAGGCTCTGAATGGGACCATGAACAAGTAAGGTCACTGTGAATGTCATTACGATGGTATGTCCCTTGGCCATGCTCTGTGGGTCCTCCCTTCTCTGGACTCGGGCTCCTTGCTGTTGTCCTGCAGCCAGGCCTAGGTAGAAACAACCTATGCATTTCAGAAAAGAGGGCGCAGAGGAGGAGGAAGCTTGTGAAGGGTGCTCGGGTGAGGCTTCCACGTGCTCAGGATAAATGGGCAAAGAATGAGGACTCCAAAGACATGCAGTTCTTGCCTTACTTCCCTCTCCCCAGGCCCCCATCTCCAGGTGTCCTCAAAGCCCAGGTCTGTAGGGAGCCGGACGCTGGAGTCCTTGCTCACAACCAAGTCTGGCATCTCTACCCCTCTGTGGTCAGAGTCCGGCTGGCCTCTGCAAATTTTGTCTTGGAGGAAATGAGGTTCTCCTTACACTGGGCCATTTCCAGGCTTCCTGAACCACTGACAGCTCTGGGAGGAGGAATGAATATTTTATAAAAGGCCATAAAACATGATTTGTTACTTTGAGTGAATTAGAGTCTGTAGTTAAAAAAAGAGAGAAGTTACCATCTGTGAACCAGGAGTTTTGCATTATTTAGCCTCAGCTATTTCATTACATCAGTAAAGCAAGAGAGCCAGACCATTAAAATCACACCTTCTGCTCCTCAGGAAGTGAAGCAGCATTTGGAGGCCTAACTGCATACAACTTAGACACCCTTGGCAAGGGACAGTGGCTCTGTGCCTGGAGTATGCTGGGGGGAAGGTGGAATAAATGCTTTGGATGGAAAGGGGAATCAGCCAGCCCAGCCTCACCTTTCTGTGCCCATCTACTGGCTTCAAAGGGTGGGGAAGAGGAGTGAGTGATTACAATATCCCTCTTCTGTTAGGATCTTCCCAAATCTCTCCCTCCTTCTCTCCTGAAGCAGCCCCTACTTTCCCGAAGGCTGGAAGGAGAATTCAAGCTCAAACAGCCTAAAAGAGAAAACAGCCTAAAACAGGAATCAGATATCTGTGTTACAATCTTGCATTCCCACCAACATAGTACCTTTCAGGGAATGTCTTGTCTTCCCATCCTATCTGGAGGACCTGTCCCACTCAGCTGGCAGCCTTCTGCAATTTTGTTTCTTTCACAACTGTAGGCATTCCCAAATTCCTGACCCTGGGGGAAAACCAAAAATCATTTTATTTTTGTTTGGATGCAAAGTGATTTGGCTTCTTTTGCCTTATGCTCTCCATCACAAACCATATCCTGGGCATCCCCATTCCTAATCATTAAATCCTTTTATTTGTTTTCAGAACTAAAAGAACTTTCTACCTCATGGACTACACATTTAGCAAAACAAACAGTGGATATAAATTTTGAGACGACAATTTCTTTAACTCTGTCAAAGGTTTCAGATCAGTCTCTTTGTGATCATATTCAAAGAACTTGCACTCCAGTGGTGGAAGAGGCAGGAAATTATTTCTCCATCTTTCCACAGCATACCCTGAAGGTCATGGCATTTTTTGTTCTTCCATCACTGGACTGACTTTCTGTACCCTTTCCCGATGCCTGGTATTTGGGGCCGTATCTACAATGAGATGTGGTTCTCTGTGTCTTTTCTAGCTCCTCTTCCCTCCACCACCCAACCTCTGCCCTACACACACACACACACACACATACAGGTTCACATATACAGCTGTATACAGTATACATACATACAGGATTTGTCTTTATTGCACCAGTGCCTTGAGAAAGAAGGTGTTATTGTAGATGAAGGGAGACCCTTTTGGACCTTGTGGCATTCCTTGTATTACCTGCTTAGGAACCAACACTCTGCACAGGCCACTTGCTGTCTTCGTCTCTTCTTCCTGGTTACTTTATCCGCTTTTGTTCCTCATTGTTACTCATCAGCTAACATGATGAGCACGTGTTATGTGAAGGACACTGTGCTAGGCCAGGGGAACAAGATAGAACAGACAGGGACCCTGTCCTCATAGTGATTGAAATCTATGCAAACCTGTGCTTCTCTCTGATCTGCCACCTCATCCTTGGAGAGTTTGCTATTTATAACCCAAGGGAGAGGAAAATCCTGCTGAATAGGGAATTATGAGATTTGAGTTCTAATCATTGTAGCCATAAGACCACGGAAAAGTCATTTACTCACTAAGGTCCTGTTCTGTCATCAGCAAAATAATGCAGTTGAGTGAGGTGACATTCATTCTCTTGGTTTCTATGATTTAATTTTCTCAAATTACATTCCACAGTACACTAATCTCTCAAAATGAAAATGCTGGGTGAAGAATAGCATTCCATGTCTAAGTCTATTTGGGAAACATTGGGTTAAATAATGTTACGGAATGTATCAGAGCCTTTAATATCATCTATTATGAACCTCTCTGAGACAAAGCATCAAATTCCCAAACTCATTTAATTAGGGAATGTGTGTGTATCTGGGTATGTGTGTGTGTAAACACCTATTAACATGATGCAAAGCTAGAATTGTGTAAAACACAGTTTGAGAAAGAAGCACAGAATGCCTACAACACGAGGTCTGGACTCAAGGCTGCTTACCTTTGAAGCCTGCTCTGGTACTTCCTGGTTCTGTGACCTGGGAAATTATTTAACTTCTCTGTGCTTTAGTTTCTCATTTTTATAAGCAGGTTAGAGAAAGCACCTACCTCACAACTCTTAGAAAAGTGCTTGGAATACAGTAAGCATTCACTAAATGCTTGTAATTAGCTATTACTAGTTTTAGTAAATACTTATTAAGAGGTTAGTAAACAAAAGGTACTTACATTTTATCTTGAGGACTTAGCCACAGTTAAAGATCCCATTTGATATGTCAGCTAGGACACCAGAACTAGACAATCGGTTGTTACATCCTCGGTGGCATAAAGTTAGGTTAGAAAATGGACAAAGAGCAAAAATTCATACTAGTTCAATATAAACACATGAGAAAATCTCTATAGGTTAGAATGGTAGAGGGAGAAGTAAGCATCAAGAAGAATAAAAGTTTGGTCAAAGTTAAGCTTTGGAAATGAATTTCATGATTCATGTTGAATTTTCTTCTGTAGCCATAGAAATTAGAATATTAGTTGCCTTTGTAGATGTCTCCAAGCAGGAAAGCAAGTAGGTATATAGGTCAGGAGAGGCTAGGTTATGCTGTAGTAACAAACATCCCCAAAGTCTCAGTGGGTTGTATTAAAGGATTATTTATTGTTCAGTCTCCATATCCATCTGGTGCTCTTGGATCTCTGCTCTATGTCTTCCAGTCTGGGTCATAGGCTGAGGGAGCAGCTGTCTTCTTAAGTGCTCTGGATAATTACAGCAGAGGAAAAGAATTCTGGTAAGCACTGCAGGCCAAATAAGACACATGTCACAGTTCATCAGCTGAAGCTGGTCACATGACCCCACCCCACCATAGGTGGACCTGGAAGGACATGACCTTACCATATGCCCAGAAGGTAGAGAGCTGGAAATATTTGATAAATGGTAGCAATGACCACCATCAGCTGCCCTTCTGATCACGCAGTGTTCAGCTCCCACAGGTAAAATACACTTACTCCATCAGGGAGGCAGTCCCAAATCCTATCCAGTCCTGGTGTCAAGCTCAAATTCTGCGATCTCCAGTGGTGTGTGAGCCTTTGTGTTAGGTCGTGACACATTGTGGGCTCTACATAAATGATGGATGTGGTTCCTCCTAATTCAGAGGCTTACAGAACTGAAAGGACAAGCCATCTTTCCCTGTTCCACACACAATAGATAATGGTTGGTTTGGAACAGGACAACTGGAATAAATAGTCCTACTCAGAGAGGAGAGAGGTGGGGGAAGGGCAGCAGTTGCTGTGCCCTAGGTTCTGAAACCCCACTATGCAGAATTAAGCCCATTTGGCTCCCAGCCCACTCTTCTCTGCTCTAGTTTCTCCCTCTAGAACATTCCTTTTTTATCTGTTATCTTCCTTGGTCATATCTGAGATGGCACTGCAGCTGATCTCTGTGGGGGTTGAGCAGCTTTCTCAGACTGCTTTTTGACCATAAAAACTTACGGGCCACAAGGTTGGTGAGGGGGCCTAATGTCTTGAACAGTAATGAATTGCTTAGCCATGGTTCCTTTGAGCATGACTGTCTTAAAATCGTCTTAGACTCTTTGCTGTCTGTTCCAGGTAGCTCTCTGTCCTGATAGCCATACCTGTGGTTCTTCTTGAGATAAACCTACCAGTGGATAATTTGTGTCTATCAGTTTTCTGTGAGAGTTTACACCTCTAGTCTGTCTTCTTTTCTAAGCCACTTTGTCCAATTCAAATGACTTTCTTGGGAAGGGGAAACCACAACTTTACTTAGGTTTTTTCCTCTAAAACACCATATTCTATTCAGAGATATTAACAGTGGGCATGACTGCTCTATCCTTGATTTGTTCATGAAGAAAAGCTGAGTCTGAATCAGCTGTTCTCGCACAGAGGTCTCCTAAGTTTTGTTTACTCTTTACTGGGGATGAGAAGCAGTTACTTTTGTCAGCCCTGAAAATCCCCATGTTGCTGGACTTTCTCTTGTCCATTTCATCTCTGCTTGCTAATTTTCTGAGCTCATCAATATCTTGTTCTACATTGTCAGATATAGCCAGCAGTAACCACCATACAATATTAACAATCTGTTTTTAAACCTTCTCCTAAAAAACTTGTACCTAAAATGCAAGTTTTTAGGTACGTTATCTGCCTTTCTAGCTATCACAAAATTAAAAAAAATTTTAAAATATTTTGCCACATGTAAACATGGATTGCCTGTAACAGCCTCCAATAGTTTCTTTACTACCCATTTTCTGGTTCCATATCCAATGTCCCAAATTTGAGGTTTTTGGTTATAGCAGCTCCTTATTTCTGGGTACTTCTGTCAAATCAGCTTGGATAGACTAGGTTACACTGTGGTCACAAATCAACCCCCAAATACCAGAGGATTAGAACAACAAAGGGCCGTTTCATTCCTGCTATATTCCTATTGGTTTACCTGGGGGCTTCACTCCATGTCACCTCACTCTGGAACCCACATCACTCTGACAGAGAAGCCGCCATCTTGAGTAATGGTGGTCATTGTGCCAGGGGAGGCAGGAGGTGGGTAAAGAAAACTCTGGAAGCTTTCACATTGGTAATTAAATGTTTTGATCCAGAAGTGACACATATCACTTGTGCTTACAACTCATTGGTCAGAACTACAGGTGCACTAGACCCTATAATTCCCCATGTTCCGGAAAGGCAGAGGACTGGACACGTTTGGAAAACAGCACTAATGACTCCCACAGTAAGGGATGGCATGGAGAAGCAAACTGCAAACTTGTGAAACTAAAAAGATCTCTTGGGATCCTTCCTGAACAATAAGGAGTTCTTTACAGATTTATTTCTTGACATGGTTAGTCACTTCCTAAGGCTTTTGATTTGTGCGGCACAGATGTCTAATGCATTCCTGTTTCAATGTACAGCTTCACTTCTGTGAAAGCTGTTAGATTTTTCACCAGTGAATTCTGGAGCGCCATCATTACCTTCACCACATTAAAAACTTTGACTAAGCAGCTAACTATAAACAGCGCTTACCTACAGGATATGTATTTGGATTTGTCCTTCCCCTTGTCTATGCTGGTTCTAGGGAAAGCCCAGAAAGGAAATGGTCTTGGTGCTTCCAAAGGCTAAATTAATAGATGGGGACTTTAGGTCTGAGAGTTCTGCTATCAAGTGTGAGCAGAAGATACCAATTAGTTTGTAGAACCAGGGGATGATTTTGACAAGAAATTAACCCTTAAAGTTCAAGAGATTGATTTCTTATTAATGCAACTCTTAGGTGACCAATTGTGTGTGTGTGTGTGTGTGTGTGTGTGTGTGTGTGTGCGTAAAGGGAGGGGAACAAAAAGAAGCAAAAATTATCTACAAAGTATAGACTCACTCACTCAATCATCCGTTGTTGTCTCTCCATTTCCCCCAGGATTCAAAGCTCCCTTCCCGCATCTCCATGGCAGAAAAAGTGGGGAAGGTTAAGAGAAGGAGTAAAAATGACCCATGAAGAAGGGGAATGGTCATGTGGAGCACTGTCTTCTGGTCAGAGGAACTTCCACATCAACCATCCTGAAGAATAGAAGGACCAGGGCAGTGAGCCTCGGCCAGAGGTGAGGCAGTAAGATGAGGCACATGGTGTCTGACTCATAGCCCTGGCTGCTAATCATCTCTGCGTGGTTTGCCTTCTACAGTGGAAAGCTAGAGAGAGGGGGGATTGTTCTTAGGAAGGTGTGTGTATATTTGTTCAGCAGGGACTGAGGGAGCTCGCCCCTCACTAGGTCCCCTCTCCCCTGCTACAGGGCCTGTGGGTGACAGGGCAGCACAAAGGACCATTCCCAGAGATTATTCAGAGAAGCAAGGCTGAAGCTATGACCACCATCCTCTCTGCCCAGAGGAAAACTATCCTGGGACAATGGCAAGCGTACATGTGGGCATGTGACGCATGCACGTGCAACACACACACATGCACACACACATACACACACATGCACACATACACACAGAGCAAAGTAAAAGGTACAATGAAAGAGTCCTGACAAACAGACTAGAATGACCTTTTATACACCTGGGATAAATACGTTTTAAAGTTCAGGGTAGAGATAAGAACATAAATGGTTATAAAATTGTGTGCTACAGTGTATGTGCTCATGTTGGCTGGCACATTCGTCCATTCTGAGGTGGTTCCTCCCACCATGTCTTCCTGGTCTGTTGTTGATATTGTGATCCTTGGAAGGTCAGCAAGGGCCCAGGAGGACTGGAGCTCTAGGGTCTGGTCTCAGTTGTTGGTTTCAAGGAAACTCCTTCTCTTTGTTTTCCTTCTACCTCACAACAAACCCTTGGTCCCCTTTGCTGGCTCCTCTTCCTTCTGAACTTGAACTGTAAATTGTAGAGTATTATGAAGGACAAGGTCATGGTTATGTTTCTCTCCATTGTTCATAATCTGTCTCTCAGAATAAACCCATTCAGTTCCATGGGTTTAAATATTTCTAAATATTTTAATTTCATAGATAATAAATTTCTCTGATCCTTTTGTAGATCATAGGCATGATGATTGGCTGTTCATGCTTTTGTGTGACATGTGCCTCCCTCAGACTTTGTTATGATGTCGGCACATTACCCATTTGACATGAAGAAAAAAAGAAAAAGAATCATATTTTTATCTCTACCATATTCCAGACCTGAATAAACAATTGCTTCCTTGATGTCTTCATTTGCATATCTAATTTGCCTCTCCGATTTCACATGTCTAAAAAACGAGATCTTGAGCTATCTCAACTTAATCCCTCATTTTCCCTTTCTTAATAAATGGCACCACCAATCCACCTAGTTGTTCAAAGGCAAAGCCTAGCGTTCGTTATTTATTTCTCATGTCCTGTTCATCACCAGTCACTGCTGATTCTGTCTCTTAAACACCTCCGCAGCCCCTGCCTCCTCTCCCTGCTTCTCTACTCACACCACCTTTACTGTAGTCCGAGTCAAGTCAGATTGCAATTTCCTGATCTTTCTATTTTCACTTTTGCCCCTTTGTAATTCATTCTCCTCAAAGCCTTTATGTAAATCATATCCTGTCTCCTCTGCTTGAGAACCATCACTGGCTTCACATCTAACACCCTTAAGATAAAAACTGAACACCTCAGCCTCCAAGAACTTACCCCTTGCTTCTAGTTTAGCCTTATCTTGTACATCTCTCCCTAATGACCACTCTCTTCCCAACATATGGCCTTCTTTATCATCCTTGAACACCCATGACCTTTCTAGCTCTGGGCTTTTGAACTTGTCTGCCAAGAATGCTCTTCCCCTGTTTTTAGCATGACTGGCTCATTCTTGGCTTTGAATTCTCAGTTGAAATGTTACCTCTTCAGAGGGAAACTTTCCCAACCACCCTCTTCAAAGTTTCATCCCCAGCCTCATTTCTGACATAGCATCGCATTTGTTTTCTCCAAAGCATTTACTGTAATATGTAAATGCCTTCATTATTATTTACTGTTAATGAGATATTTTGTCTAGATCACTTCTAAATCCTCTGTGCCTGGCACTATGGTAAGCACCCAGTGGCTTCTCAACATACACTTGTTGCGTAAACGAATGACCCCTACCCATCATTGCGAATATCTGAATTTAGATCTTACAAGATAAATCTCCTGGCATGAAATCAGTGTTCAGTGAGTGCTGGGAAGTGTCAACCTGTCACTACAAGTGGCATTGGAGTCTCTGCGCCTCTGTTTTCCTTCACTTGAGAACTGGCACTTCTACAGGTGTGATTTTACTCACACTTAATAAATGCTGGAGAGGACGGATATAAATAGAGGGTTTTTTCTAAAGCTAAGAAATGAGTCTCTTTCACAAAAGAACTGAAACCAACTCTGATTCATGAATTTGCTAATGGCTTTTCCCTCCAGGGGTTCCTCCCCGTGCAGAGTGAAACCTCTCTTGGAGCACAGCCTCTTCCGGATGCAAAGGTACCCAAGGAACGTCAGCCCTGCCTGTAGGTTGGTGGCGAGCACTAGCCAAGCTTATCCCAAGAGGTACTCAGATGGTGGCGCTGCCACCGTGTCAGATGTGCACCTGTGGGCAGAATGCACTTTCTTTCTCACGCTTCTCTGCTTCTCTAAGGTTTGTTTTGAAGAGTTACTGACCTAGTTGACAGCCTCACAAATAAAAATGGCAAGAACGAAAAGACATGCAAATGAATACTTCATTACAACTTCTGAAAACAGAGACAGAAAGAATCATGAGTGAATCAATTTACAACCCAGAAAATAATTACAGATAATAGGACAAGGGTTAAAAGAGTATCTTCTATATTGTATTTGTTGGCGGTTTCCTATTCTTTCCTTCAAAATTGTTTTTGAATGGAGCAACTTGCTTGCATGGAAGTCTAAACTACTTAATCACATAGCATGTAAATAGGAAAACTGTTGACTAGGTGACTCGTACACTTGCTTTCTTGCCTTTCACTGAAGCATGCGAAGTGAGGGAGGGAGTGGAAACCCCCAGTGCAAGCAGAGAAAGGAAGCAGAGGCTGTTGTCTGGAGGGCCTAGGGAGGGACCAGCCTGGAGAATAAGATGCAGTAAGGTGCCAGCCTCTCTCCTACCCATGTGCCACCTAAGCCCTGCCCTACATAAACAGGAGCCTTAGTTCCCTGCTCTGGAAGCCAGTGCTGCTGAGAACTGCTCTGTGCAGTACAAAGAATTCTTACATGTGTCTTGGAGTTTGAGAGCTCCTGTATGTTTTATTCCCATAATCATCATCTATGAACCCTTATAATGATTTAATATGAACAAAAAGCAACACAAAAACACCTTACAGTTGTAAACTAATTAAATTTGGCCAAAGCCAGCTAAAAAGGGAGAAACTGAGGCAGAGTACCAAATGTCAACCCTACCTGGAAGTGGCAGTCTGAAAAGATCAGACGACTGCTCCTTCACTAGATTCCAACCGGTCTGATCTAGTAAAGAAAAACTAGATGGTCTTTGGCAGAAATGAATGGAAAACAATTCTTATTGCCTCTTTCCTGGAAAGTTAGAGAAAGCATCCCTAACAACAAACTTTGGCTCCTACCCACATGCTGTCAGGTGGTTTTCCTGGTAACATTACTTAGTTGTTGAGGCCATCTTTCTTACCGGGTTGTGAGGACTGAGTGAGATAGTACACATAAAGCACCTGGAATGTGGCTGCCACATATTAGATGCTCAGTAAACATAGCTATTATTTTTATCAGCACTCTTACATACCCCTTTCCGCTCAGCCCTCCTCCTTTTCCTTGTCTATGCAATAAGCAGACCTCCAGATGAATTCCCAGGGAGGCTGGAAGAAAATGAATTCCAGGGTGCGCTTCCTAGGATTATGTTCCTCTGAGATGCCACCATTATCTGGTTCTCTCTTTGGTGGAACTGCTGCCTAAGTTCCTAGGACATCCCTGGGAAACTTCTGATGGGAAAGGCCAGGGAGACTTTCCATCCCTTCTCTACTATCACTTGCATGCTAGGATAGTTGCAGCCTAGCCCTCCCAGGTTTGCAAAGGGAGGCATGGGATTCTCTGGGGACTTACAGTGTGAGTACAATTTAAACTGGAAGCTCTCAAGACATCTAAAAAGTGCTTTTGTCTATTTTTTTTTAAGTGGAGAATGGAGAAGCTGGCAAATGGGTGTTTTGTAAATACAGAGGAACAGGATCTGATTTGACTTTTTCATGGCTGTTTCTTGCTGAGTGGTGGCACAGCATTCTGTGTTGTGTGCGGTGAGGCGGGATGCGTTTGCTTATTGTTGAAATGCATTGTGCAGATCAACTCTGTAAACCGAAATGAGGAAAGCTGATTCCGCAAGTGGAGGGGGTGTGGTAATAGGGCGCGGTACTTTTAGCCGTGCATGGGAATGTGTGAGAGGGGTAGGCGTGCCAGGGGAGCGCGGGAAACATTAGTGGCGTGGCGAGCGTGTCTATTTCCCCGGAGCCCTGGCGCGCGGCGCCCCTGGCTGGGCGAGCGGGGTGCTCTGAGAGTGGGGTGGGAGGGGGCAGCAGGCGGGGCCTGCCACGTCATTTGGAGAGTGTGTGTTGGGAAGGAAGGGCAGAGCGGAGAGCAGAGCCGCTGCAGCTGCGGCGACTGCAGCAAAGGCTTGAGCGGTGGGGAAGTGGGTCCCCGCGCCCCGTCCGGGGCAGCCTTAGGGCCCTCTCTGAGGCCTGCGGCGCGATTCCTAGGTAGGAGGTGGTGGCCGTGACGGCGGGAAGAGCGACCTTGGCCAGACCGAGCCCGCGGTGAACACAGGGCGGAGGCCGAGCCCCGCCAGGAGTCTTTGCCGAGCCAGAGGGAGGCGCATCTGGCGCTTTGGTACCAGCAGCAGCCGGGGATCCGGAGCGGCTGGGGAAGCGCGGAGGGCGCTGGGAAGAGCTCACCGGCCCGGAGGGCGGACCCCAGCCCCGGGGTGCCGTGGGGGCTCAGGCTCGGCGGGGGGCGCAACCGGCGGCTTTTCGAGCATCCCGTTTCGCACGAGCCAGTTGGTGGCTCCAGGTATCCCAGAAGCTCTAGCACCCGGGAGCGGGTAACTGGAGGTGCGGAGCTAAACCCTCTGTGCCCAGGTCACCTCTGCAGACCTAGCCTTGCAGAACCCCGAGCTTCGGGTCTCAAGGACCCAGCCGCCAGGCCAGACCGCGAGCTCTGAGGAGCGCGAGCCCCACCCTAGAAAGAGGGCGCAGCCGAGAGCTGGGAAGCGCTGCTGCACTCCAGAGGCTGGGTCGTGGGCGCCGTCCCGGTGGCGGGGAGCGCACCGCGGTGGGGGGGACATGAGATCGGAGAAATCCCTGACGCTGGCAGCGCCGGGGGAGGTCCGTGGGCCGGAGGGGGAGCAACAGGATGCGGGAGACTTCCCAGAGGCCGGCGGGGGCGGCGGCTGCTGTAGTAGCGAGCGGCTG
Source organism: Phataginus tricuspis (assembly GCA_029783875.1). Taxonomy (NCBI): domain Eukaryota; kingdom Metazoa; phylum Chordata; class Mammalia; order Pholidota; family Manidae; genus Phataginus; species Phataginus tricuspis. Next base: position 6,431,763 of record JAQQAC010003801.1, read on the forward strand.
GTGATCAATATCTCCGGGCTGCGCTTCGAGACACAATTGCGCACCCTGTCTCTGTTTCCCGACACGCTGCTGGGGGACCCTGGTCGCCGCGTACGCTTCTTCGATCCCCTGAGGAACGAGTACTTCTTCGACCGCAACCGACCCAGCTTCGACGCCATCCTCTACTACTACCAGTCTGGGGGCCGCCTGCGCAGGCCGGTCAACGTGCCCCTGGACATCTTCTTGGAGGAGATCCGCTTCTACCAGCTGGGGGACGAGGCCCTGGCGGCCTTCCGGGAGGACGAGGGCTGCCTGCCCGAAGGCGGCGAGGATGAGAAGCCGCTGCCCTCGCAGCCCTTCCAGCGCCAGGTCTGGCTGCTCTTTGAGTACCCCGAGAGCTCGGGGCCCGCCAGGGGCATCGCCATCGTCTCGGTCTTGGTCATTCTCATCTCCATCGTCATCTTTTGCCTGGAGACCTTGCCCCAGTTCCGTGCAGACGGTCGAGGCGGGAGCAATGGTGGTGGTGTGAGCAGAGTCTCCCCAGTTTCCAGGGGTAGTCAGGAGGAAGAGGAGGATGAAGATGATTCCTATACCTTTCATCCTGGCATCACCCCTGGGGGCTCGTCCTCACTAAGTATTCTTGGGGGCACCTTCTTCACCGACCCCTTTTTTCTGGTGGAGACCCTGTGCATTGTCTGGTTCACCTTCGAGCTCCTGGTGCGCTTCTCCGCCTGCCCCAGCAAGCCGGCCTTCTTCCGGAACATCATGAACATCATCGACCTGGTGGCCATCTTCCCTTACTTCATCACCCTGGGCACCGAGCTGGCAGAGCAGCAGCAGGAACAGCCATCGGCCAGTGGAGGGGCCGGCCAGAACGGGCAGCAGGCCATGTCCCTGGCCATCCTCAGGGTGATCCGCCTGGTCCGTGTGTTCCGCATCTTCAAGCTCTCCCGCCACTCCAAGGGGCTGCAGATCCTGGGCAAGACTTTGCAGGCCTCCATGCGGGAGCTGGGCCTGCTCATCTTCTTCCTCTTCATCGGAGTCATCCTCTTCTCCAGTGCCGTCTACTTTGCAGAGGCCGATGACGACGATTCACTCTTCCCCAGCATCCCGGACGCCTTCTGGTGGGCAGTGGTTACAATGACCACTGTCGGTTATGGGGACATGTACCCCATGACGGTGGGGGGGAAGATCGTGGGCTCGCTGTGCGCCATCGCAGGGGTCCTCACCATCGCCCTGCCTGTGCCTGTCATTGTCTCCAACTTCAACTACTTCTACCACCGGGAGACGGAGCAGGAGGAACAAGGCCAGTATACCCATGTCACTTGTGGGCACCCTGCACCAGACCTGAAGGCAGCTGACAGTGCACTTGGCAAGCCTGACTTCTCCGAGGTCACCCGGGAACGGAGACCCAGCTACCTTCCCACTCCACATCGGGTATATGCAGAGAAGAGGATGCTCACTGAGGTTTGACCAGTGCAGCGGGGCCTGCACAAGAAGGATGACACAGAGCAATCTGTTAGGCTTCCTTCTCACCCTCTACAACTCTCACCCTGGCTCCACTCAACTTCCTGACTCCCTCCCCAACCCCCAGTGGATGGCAGCCAGGACCAAACACCTGGACTGTCAGCCTTGTTGCTCGATCCCTGTGGCATTCAAGGTTTATCCATCAAAATGACATTTAAAAAATTCTAACGGTGCCACCCATTCGCGCTCATCTTCTGTCACCTGGATGAGATGTCCATCTGATCATTCCTCAAGACTTTGATTTTTCATGTCTGGGACTTGTAGTATCTCTAGGCACAGATATGCACAGGATGGAAACCAGGCAGACCAGGGCTCTGTTTCTCTTCTTAGTGTCCTTTGCTTTGGCCCATGCACCTGTCTTAGCTTCCGGCCACATGGTAACCTGCAGAAGCTGGAGGACAGGAACAGTACTCATGTTGCTTTTTTATTCCCTGTAACACTTGCTGGTCATCTTGCAGAGGACCCTTTGCAGAGCCTTTAGCGTTATTCATCTTTCATCTTGGATGTAATAAGAGAAACTACAATTAAACTTGGCCATTTGTAGGGTGTTAGAGTCAGTCTTGGACCAAAGAGGCCAGTGGATTCTTCCAGGTATGTTGTGGCATGGTAGACATCAGTCTTTGGCCTACATTTAATCCTCCCTACTCTGATCCCCTGACTCTTTCCCACTTCCAGGAAGGTTCCTTCTCAAAGCCAAATACTCTTTTTGTGCAAGTGCCTTCCTGTGCACAAGAACTGGAAAAAGAGCCAGGAGAAATGGCTGAACAGAGTCAAACAACTGGCTTGACTGCACATCTGAGGAGGAGTACTGTTGAAACAGACATTGCCATCCTGGAAGGGCAGAGGAGCCTTATTGCAGACAGCAAATTTTTCCCTCTCACTTTCCCCCCACCCCTCTAGACTTCCACCCTTCCTCCTGAGAATTTGACTAAGGATCACAGTGGAGGCTTTCTAAAACCAACTGCAGCTTAAACCTGCAGATAGGTAAAAGCACACGTTGTAGGCTAAGATGGGCTTCTTCCCCTTTCATGGGCAATTGCATAGGTTTAGAGGAGGGGAGAAGCATTGATCCTTTGCTGACAGCCTCCCAGTTAGAGGTGTTCTTGCTGAGTCAAGCACACATTCTCTGGCTCTGGCCCTCCGAGCTGCGCCAGCCTGTTCTAACTGGTAAGGTAGCCAGGTGGCCTTCCCACTTGGACTAAGCTATCTTCCATTGTGAACCTGTTCCCTTTCCCACCCCACCCACAACCCCGTTTCTCTCCTGGTAACATTGTCATTCATTTGTTGCCTTGATAAACTGTCATGCACTGCTCTGAGCTCTTCTGGGTGCAGTTCAGCAACCAAAAGGACTGTTAACATGTTTTTAATTTTGTATCTATGCTTTAAGTCTCTTTGATGAGAATTAAAAAAATATATATTTTCTCGAAGAGCAACCTAGGAGGATGACCTTTTGAGGGTTTTCTTGAGAGACACTGTGGCTCCTGTGGATGCCAGATCTAAGTCTGGATTTTGCCACAGCTTTACAGGGTAACTTTGGCACCACAGGTCCTCTCCGTGCCTCAGTTTTCCCACCCATTAAATGGGAACATTAATGTCTTCCCCTCCCTACCTCATGGGGAGTGTTGAGGAACTCATCTGGGAGAGTGGGGGTGATGCTATGCAAATGTGTGAATTACAGTAAAGGACTTGCTTTTTAGTTTATTACCATTTCCCCATCTCCCAGAGGCAAGGCCTCCCCCCAGGGTTCCTCCCCTGGATCCAAAGCCCCAGAATAAGTCATTCTGGACCATTAGCTCCTTAAATCCCTCCTTAGCCCCTTGGACTGGGCCTCAGTCTTTCCTACCCGTCAGCAAGGAGGATTCTTTAAATGGGTTCAGTGAGGTCCTTCCAGCACCAGAGGCCACCTTGATTGGGAGCTTGGCTTCTCCAAACCTGAAATACAGGAGGAGATAGAGGAGTTCATGATTCAAAATCTGCTCTGAGGCCTTAGCATGCTGGTTTTCCAAATATTTTCAGTTACTTCTGGCTATTTGGGGACAGACAAGGGCCCACTCCAGAGGCAAATGGGATGCTCCCAGCAGAGGGTAAATGTTGGAACATGCATGCATGTATCTCTATGGTGTGTATGTAACCATCCTCATTAGCGTCCCTAATATGACATTTCCTTGTAGAGTCAGAGCATGCCCAACAGTAAAGGGTTTGTGGGGAGCAGGGCTCTCCAGGGACTCTGGTTGCCATAGCAACCTTCCAGACTGTTCTCTCTATCTTCTGATTTGGGCAGCAAGGGAGAATAGGAGACTACTTATTCCCAGCTTCTGAAATGGGAACGCTCCCACATATTGGTTTAGGGGCTCATAGTGCCAGAACAGGGATGGGTGTTTTCCTTTGGAAAAGCTGGGGGGAAGCAGGTCCCTGAAACTCCCTCCCTGGACCTTTCTTCCTGGTTTCCCCACCCCATTCATTCACTGAAGCTGCCTCATCTCACCTCTGATTCCTCAGAAACTTGAATGCAAAGCAACTGTCAGTTAAACCAATGTCAATATTATCTTTTTCAAAATGACAGAATGACATGCTCCTCAAGAGGCAATCAGGCTGGGCCTTGCTGAAGGTACTGATAGTTTTAGTCCATCAGAGTATCATGGCGCTCTCATTTCCTCAGAGGGAGGCTCCTCTAAGCTCTAAGGGAGACAGAGAAATGATGCCCCTTCCTCCTGGGAAACAGTCAAGCTCTGCTCCTAGGAATCTCATAGGTGGTTCTTCTTGAGACATCAAAGAAAAACAGATGCTGTGGCCTGACCTAGTTTCTGTGAAAGATTTTGCCAAGTGACCCCTCTCTGACTCTGAGCCTCTCTATGTGGGTGTTGTGCTGTGAGCATCCGGAGAATACGTACTCGGTGTTGCCAAGAGAGCTGGGGTGGCGATTTCACAGCTGCCAGTAAAGATGGGCCTCAGGCCATCGCTACACCTGACCCACGCCAGCCGGAGATCCCACAGGTCTTCCTGGATCTGTCAGGCTGGCTGAGACATGGATAGCCCTCCTGCCTGGTCCTAACCAAGGAGAGAGAGAGGGACAGCTGGCCATCTTGCATCTGAGGTAGGTTTTACTGTTGTGGAATTTCATTCCTGGCTCAGTCCTTTGGGCCAAATTAGAATCTGGGGTGGGGAGGGGCAGAGAGGTTGGAGAGCATGCCTTTGGGGAAGTTCAAATTCAAGGTTTGGATCTCCCTTTCCCTGGAGGCCACCTTGCTTTTTCTGTGATTCTATCTCCTTTAGTCTCTTTCTCCGGTCTGTTCCCTCACTGCCTCCTCCCCCACCGTTTTAATCCCTCCTTTTCTCTCCCTTTTCCCTTTCCTTCTTCTGTTCATTCTCTTTCTCTGCATTTTTCCTTCTTCTTCTCAATTTCTGTGTTTTGTCCTTCTGTTGTTTTCACGTCTTCCTTGTATATTTATCCTTCTCTCTCTCTCCCTTTCTCCACCTTCTCAGTGGCTGGAAGCAGCTATAGCATTTCTGTTGAGGTCACACTTTGAACTGCAGGGTAGCTATGATCTAGGTTTTTGCTAAGGTTGTTCTCCAGCTGGAGGACCCCCTCTTCCCTGCATCTCAGTAGACCTTTTCCTACCACCATCACATCTTTGGGGGGATAGTCCAGAACTTACAAAGTAAGATGAGATTGCTGTGGGCTTAGAATAATATGGCCACAGAAATTTACTGAATCTCCAAAGATAAAAGAGAGAGAACCTGGTAAGTCTTAGATATATACCGTGCTGTGTAGCCCTGGAATACGTCCACCTCAGGGTCTCCCAACCTTAAGGAGCTTACAGAGAGGTTCAAGATAAAGGACCAGTAGAAACAGTAAAATGAACACAGAACAGAGAACTTAGGAGGAAGGGATTTGAGGGAATTAGCTTGGAAAAGCCTTGCCTCGGGGGTGGCTGCTAACTGTGCCTGAATCACTTGGAGGTTCCTATAGATATAGCTTCCTCTTTTGTGCGCTGGAGGCAGAGAAAAGCCAGGACATATATACCAGGGGTTCAAGGTGCTGGGGACACTCCTGGACAAGGTGGATCGTTCATCGAGCAGGCTGTGAGAAGAGCATGCGTGCCCTCCATGGTGGAGGTCATAGAGCAGGACGTGACCCTGCCTGCTTCAGGACACTGGGGGCTTTGGGAGGGTCATGGAAGTTTTCTAAAACAGGATTGTGGTGATGGTGGTCTAACACTATAAATTAACCCCCAAAAGTCATTGAAATTTGGGGGTTGGGGGAAGTGACATGAGGCTGGTAACCTGGGAGTTTCACATCTGGGCTGGGAGAATAGTTTGGTTTTTAAAATCTAGAAGTTTGGTATCTCTAAAGATGGACCAGACTGAATATGTAGGATGGAAGGACAGTTGTTTCTTTGCCACATGGGGACACTTCAGAGCTTTCACGTAGTTGCTCCTTCATGCTCACGGACAGCGCCAAGGACTGTGTGTTTTGTTTTGTTCTTGCATTTTGACAATCAAGCCATTGTGGCATTGTCATGCTTGTCTCTCTTTGTTCAAGTAAAAGAAGGCTAAAGCCTCTTGTAAGTGCAGAGCATGATTAACATGTATTGAACTAGGATTGCATGCTGAACATTATTCATTACATAGAACTAGGGCAGTAAACTTGCTGGAAGGACTTATACTTTGGTGGCAAAACAGAAACAGGAAACAAAACAACACACAGACCATAAAAACCCACCTCACCTCAGTGCCTAGAAACTCAGAATTCCTTAAGAAATCGCTTGGGAGCCAAGGTTGTGCACGGGACTCCTGGCGTCCAAGCCCTCCGCCTGCAATAGACATGAACCCTTAAGAGCCAACATGGGGTCCCACAGTCTCTGGTGCTTCAGGTAAACAGAAGTGAGGGGGCAGTCTTTCATGAGCTGCCCCTTCTCCGTGACCGTTCCTCATACTTTGTTCCCTGGCCTCACTTGCCTTCCGCTCATGGGAACCACCCCCCTTCTCTCTCTTCAGTGACACCTTCCAGTCCTCTGCTTGTCAGTCCTTCTCCCACTTTCTTTTGGCCGTGTTTCTGTCCCCTGACATCTGTAATGAATGACAAGATAGATTCCCAGAGATTATCGTCCTCCCTGGACAATCTAGCTGGAGCGGCCACCCTGGCTTCTGTGGGCTTTGACGGTGTTATTGTCCCAGGTAGCAAAGTGTGGTCTCATTCTAGCTTGTCAAGGTCATTTGGGGATGGAAAAGAAATCCATTCTTTAAAGTGTAGGGTTTCCTCTCTCCATCCCCATTTTTCCTGGGCTGCCTTGGGTTGCACAGATTCTCAACGCAGAGAGGCCTAGAGCTTGGGGCTTTAGTCCAAGAGGGAGTGTCCCAGAGGCAGGCCCCTGGGAGGACAGAGAGAGCGCTCCCACTTCTCACGTCACCGCGTCGTCCGATGAGCCGCTTCCCTGTTCTAGGCTTGAGCTCCCTGTGGGGTTGGAAATGGTCAGGCCATTTATGTCCCTTTAAGAAGAGCTCACCCCGCCTCTTGTCCCTTTTGTTCCCAGCCCTGCCTCTAGTCCTCTTCCCTGTGGTACCCTAAAGAGAGATTGGAAATCTATTGGTGACCACTTTTGAAGGGTTATCCAAACAGGACAATGACTCTCTTGTTCCCAGGGCAAAAAAACAAGGGGGGCCAACACTACAGTAAGTACCACTAATTCTGGTGTCACCTTCACTGTCACTTAACCTATCTGGGCCTGGTCCTGGGGGGGGGTTGACAATTAAAACAGGTACACACAGCTCTGACCTCATTGTTCATGTGACAAGGATTTTTCGCTTAGTCTGTCAGGGGCCCCAGCAGACACTCTTTGCGGGCCTCCTGGAAACATCTTGGAACCTTGAGCAGCCTCCACCGCCGGCTGCAGGGAGCACAGGCAGCCCCTGGCTCTTTGGTGGAAGCAAACCCAGCATTTCAGAAGGAAAGTGCGGCCACTTGGTCTGCTGGCACTGCTATTTTTGACAGGCTTCCTCTTCTCTCAGGGCCTGACAACCACTGTCTCCAAGAGACAGGCAAACCCACTCCTGGCAGCAGAGACGAAGAATATAGGAAGACAGTCCCATGGCTGAGAGGGGCTGGGAGGACTGCCATTCCTTCTCTCTCCTCTGGGAAGCTGCACCTGGCCTGCAGAGTCTGCAGATCTGAGGCTGGGGGCACCATCCTTCCCAGGATCCCACTTGGCTTTCATCCTCCCTAATGGGAGTTGTCTTAACAAGAATGAGAATAGCACCTTTCATTTAAAAAGCAATTAAATGCCTGCTGCACTTTCAGATGTGTCCTATAGCAAAGAGGTGAGGAGCAAGGACTCTGGAAGCAGATTTTCTGGGGTCAGATCCCACCTGTGCTATTTACCTGCTGGGTGACATTGGGCAAGTTCTGAAACCCTCTGTGGCTCAGTTTTCTTCTCTGTACAGGGGGCATAATAATAGTATGGATCTCATAAAGCTGTTTTGAGGATCAAAGGAGTTAATATATATACAATGTTTATGCAATATGTAATACTATATAGCAGTACAGTACACTATGTAAGTACTGTACAAAGATTGGCTCTGATTATCGTTATTATCCTACTGCCACTAAGTAAGGTGGGTAGACAGGGCATTGTTTTCATCCTTGGAAGATAAGAGTTGAGGCTCAGAGGGCATGTTCATGTGTGTGGCCCACAGCCCTCAGGGGGACGTAATGAACAGAGCACCATGAGGGTCTGATTGGTGCAGAGCAAGAAGAGAGAATGAATTCATAGTTTCTAAATGTGGATATGGGCTTTCCTTTGTATGCCAGTTTGTCTCTGATGGAAGAGCAGAGGGTGTCCTATGTTCTTTTCCTCACAGGGCTTGGAAGACCCGGGGCTGTGCAGGTCCATATATACATATACAATATGTGTTTCCCCTGCTACCTGAAAGTGACTGTTCCTATGAAACCATTCCTAAGCCAAACACATAAAGCAAAGATGCAATTATCATTTTGTAAAAGCAAAAAACCGTCTTCAGATTTGTCTGACATGAAACAGGTACTAATGTAGGTCCTTCGTAAACGTGAAGTGGTATACTAAGGACATTTGAAGAGCAGGGGATACACTTGCTGTACAGCTTTCTGCAGAGCCCTTCCTCACCATCCTTGTCCTCTCCCCCTCAGGTTTAACATTCCCAGGGCTTTCACTGCACTCTCCACTACAGCCTTTCCCATGCACTTCCTCACATCTGCCTCCTTGGGACAAATGCAGGATCTCACAGTCAGACCTTGGGACAGAACCTATAGCCGAACCACAGCTCAGAGATTCTGTGCAGTGTTCAGTGTCTTTCAAAATCCCACCTCTGCTTGTTCCAGTCCTCAGCATCCCCTCTGTTCCCTGGCCACCTTCATGTTCCCCTGCACCTCCCTTACTTTGCAGGTACGGTGCCTTGGAATATTCCATGGGTGTGTTTCAGCTTCCCTTTCCTCCCTTCATGGAGGTGGTGGTGGGGAGACAGGAGACTCCAGAATTGGGCTCCATGTGCTTCCACTGTGACTAGAAAGGGTGGCTGCAGCAGGCGGCTTCTCCTGGGGGTCCCGACTCCAGCCATCTGGATATGTTACTTCCCCTGGCTCACTCCCACAGCTGCTGCAGCTTCCCTCCAGTACCTGGCCCAGGGCAGGGCAAGAGAACTGCCTCCCCATCCTGAGCTCAGAGCTTCTGGGCCTGCGTGCCTTTGGAGGCTGATAACTTGGGTCCGAAGCACTGTGTTTTAGCTACATCTCATCTAACCTCTGCAAACTTCAGTTTTGTTATTTGCAAAATAAGGAATCTAATTCCACTTTCCTTACACACTTGTTGCAAGATTTAAAGGAGGCTTCTGCATTTGAGCCTCACAAGTTAGTGCAGGAAATAAACTCTGCATTGCACCCTCTTTCCTCTGCCAAGCAGCCGAGGGGGCCTTAATGACACTGAACAGCCACTGAGGTGGGGGAGGGAGGGAGTTGGAACCACCTGCATCTTAGAGACAGGCAGGGTCACTGCTGACTTCATTTTTGTTCCCTGAAAGAAACATTTCAATGAAATATGACATAAAAAATAGACTCAGGAGAGCTAGCTATTTTACCAGAAAACTCTTTGCCTAAAGGATTCACAGCAGAATCTCTTTAAATAATTGCACATAAGATGTGATTTCATATATAGAACTGTAATCTGGATATGTCTTGTAAGAATAGGATGGATATACAGGTAATGTTATTTTCAACAGCTTCCAACTGAAGTGGAATTCGGATTCTCACTCAACCTTGCCACAAACACCAGAGCATTGCAGAGGGCAGTGGTGAGGGTCACAGATGACAGAACATGAGAGCTGGAAGGGGCCTTAAATGCCTCCCTTTATCAAGGAGGAAATTGATGCAGAGATGTGGAATGACTAACCCACAATCACACAGGCAGGTAGGGGCAGAGCTGAGTCTAGGACGCACGTTTAATGGCTCCAACACCAATGTATTTTTCCGTGGAAAATGGAAACCTAGGATTATTTAAACTTTTTTTTTAAGACTGACTTTATATTCATTTCCTATCCAACCAAACTCCTCAGCAGAGCTGTGCACATGGAATGGAATTAAGAGCTTTTTAATTTCATCTCTCTCTCCTGACTTTCCAGGGTACAGAGACAGCAGGCCTAGCTAGAGAAATCCTTAAGCAGATAATTAGCTCCTGGGTTTTTAAGTTAGGGCTAATAATTATTTCCCTAGTGAGTACCAAAGGCTTTTTCATGCTGGGCGAGGAGAGGCTCATGTATAGGCTCTGGCTTGCACAGCCAAGTCCTGGTTTCCAATCTCAAACCCAGGTAAGCCCAGGCTTCTAATCTCAATCCCCAAGTAACAGGTTCTTTAACTTTTTAGGGCTTTACTTTTTCTGTTAAATTTAGTCACCAAGCTGTAAGAAAATGTCAGAAATTGGAAATCGGGAAAGCAGGAGATTACTTGAGACTTTTGTATTTTATACAAGAAGGAAAGAATGCAGAAGGCTAGTGTCTTACCCAAAAATGCCGACTTCTGATGCTCTAGAAAACAGAAATCAGCTTCTGGACTCTTCTCTACACTTTGTTGCCCTGGTAGAGAAAGAAAAGTTACTGCTGGGTTACAGATCTCTTATAAGTCACAGGACCAGAGACATGAAGAGCAAAGCTTCCAGAAGGCATGGTAGCTGAACCATAAATCAGACAGGTGCTCCCCAGCTGCATTAAGGCAACTTGGCATTGCCAGAAAGAGAGAAAAGACTGGCATGATGGGGGAAAAAGTTTATGTCTTTTTCAGGATTGATCTCTATGCTTCAGGGAGCAGGCATCTTTGCACAGGACCAGCACACACATGTGCTCACGGGGAGCCCAGGCTTTCCAGCACATCCAGTCAGACTCCTGTCCTGATGGGCCTCCACTACTCACCTGGAAGTGTGTTTGTGTTTTGTGGTTTTATTGTATTTTCATTTTTTTCTGCAGCTGCAAGCCTGTGGTACATGGTTTGTCATGTCTGCAGAATTCCAAATAGCAGTTACAGAGTCCCTAGCCTAAAACTGTGGCAGTTGTTCCTGGTAAGAGGGCCTACCTGAATCAGTGACTTTTGGACCAGATATGGTGCAGCATTAAAAAATATTGGCTATGACCAATTATATAGCCATCAACCTGGAAAAAATACAAGAAATGTTGGAAGGTTTCACATGCAGGCCTGGATTTTTGGTTTCTTTTGAAAAACAGAAGGTCTGGTCTTGCTGATCCCATGGTTTGGCTTTTCTACAGCAGTCAGCCTGGCTGCCCACTGAGGTCGGGGCCACCTGTCATTGTCATTGTGCTACAGTGTTGATTTTTTTTCTTGTTGGGAACCATTTCTTATGTGTGCATTTGTACCTAAGGCTGGAAAATCAAACAAAGGGTGCCACGTGTAGGAAAATGACACCTAGCCTGCTTCATCTGGTGGCCCCGTGGACACTCCATATGTGGCCACACTTGAAAGCCTCCCTGTATCATCTCATTTAATGAGACACAGTGGACTGTGAGGTGGGGTGGCGTAAATGTGGTGGCTAGGGACAGGGAGCAGTGAGGCCTGGCAGCCTGTGAGGAGACAGGCTTGTGTGGCTATGGAGAGAAGGAGCCTCACAGGCCTCAAGAGTGTGCTAAAGTATGTGCTCTGTCCAGGTGAGCAGCCAGGGAGTAGGTGATGCAGTTAAGGATTGCATCTTAAATGATTCATTTGAGAAAAAGGCAGTTTGGTGTGTGGAGATTTCCAATTTGACAATGACTTTCTACTTCTGTGATGTTCCTCTATTCCCACTGGCTGGGGCTGAGTTAGGAGCAGGAATTCCTAAGTAAGATTGTGTGGCTTTCCTAGGAACTTGTGGCCACCCAGCCTCGGCTCTGCATCTGTCACTTGTCTGGATACATCCCGAGGCTCGGGGCCATCCAGATCCTCTCCTGCCCCTCTGCCTAGATTCTGCCAGCTGGGCTCCACCCTTGGCCAGACTCTCCTGTCTGTGGAGTTTATTGGCCGAAAGTTAAATGACTGTGGATTTGGAACCATGTCCCAATTATTGCACTGGGAGAAAGACTAAAAAGGCTGTCCTCTTTTTCCTGCTTTATCTGTAATTTCATTAAAATATTTCAGGGCCAGGATTGAAATGGAGAGCCTCAACAGCAACTTGGGCCAGTGTCAGCTCAATATCCTTAGTATATTCCAAGAGAGGAGTAGATTTTACTCTGGTCATCTCTGGCTGGGGATAGATTTTATGTCTGGAAACCCAAATCTGGAAGTATTCCATAACACTACCCCACCCTACAAATATCTGCCCCTTCTAGGAATGCAGAAATGATTAAATCAGGTTGGGCTTAAAGGAAATCCATCATGGGCCTTCCATCTGAATGTCTGTCTGCCTCATTCTTTCCAACAGATGCACTTCTGAAAAGTTTTTGTTTTGACGTGAGTGTGTGTGTGTATATAAAAAATTGAATAATTTTCTTATTGAAAGTGTGTTTTAATAGATGGGGACAATTTCACGATTGAAAAAGTAACACAATACAGGAAAACTTAAACTTACAATATAGGAAAAACTTAACTTAAACTAGTTTATAGCCTAGTTCATATAATCCTAATTCCTTCCTCCAGTGGAAGGGAAAGGAATGTTGGCATTAGAAATGGTAGGGATTGCTGACCAGATTTGAGAAAGAACCTTTTTATTTTATTTACTGGTGGATCTAGGGATGTTTTTTAAAACATTTGTTCAAAAGTGGGAACTCTAAGAAACTCCATTATAATTTTCTCTTTTTCTTACTGCATTTTGACTCTCTAGGTGGTAAATTTGCAAGTGTGCAGCCATGCATTTCCCACACCAATAGCTGCCAGGTGAGGCAGGATGGGAGGGATGAGGATGCGGTTCTAAGTCCCTCTGTCTCTCTGTTGGGTGATGTCAGCCAACCTGGGATTCAGCACCCAGTGCTACCACCATGTCTGTATAACTCCGTGGCCTTGGGAGTGCTAGAAACATCTCTGAGCCTTGGATTTTTCCTCTGGGATGATATTGGGCCATTAATATACCATCTTTCATGGAAGCTGGTGGAATTAACGAGATAGTGCTAGCCAGGGTGTACCACAGGTCCAGGCATGTAGTAAGCATTCAGTGAAGGTGGGTTCTCATTTCTACTCTGTCTCTCTTCTTCGCCCACTTCAGTGGCCTCCAAAAGTCACCCAACCGTTAGGAACGGATAAAGCCACGCAACACTCTTGTAAATCAAAGTCTTTAGGGACATATATATGCAATAGTTTCTCTCACTTTGTAGATTTGGATCTCCTGACCTGACATGGACCGTGATTCAGCTAATCATCCAATACATGGCTGTAACAGAGGTGACTTACATGAAAGGGCTTAATACCCTTTTAGAGTAAAAACTGCTTCCTTTCTGAAAAAGCCAGCATGAGAAAATATCCAGGGATTCTGGCAGATTCCATAAAACAGAACAAAGGCAATGAGCAGTTTATCCATTCTAAACCCCTGGGAGCAGGGAGAACTTCCAGCCTACTCAGGAATGAACCGAGAGGTTGAGTAACTGAGTGTGGAAAGCTCATGTGGCTCAGCTCTTCACGGGCCTGACTTCAGAGCCGGCCTTGGGTGGGACTGAGCTGGGAGGTCACTCACTGCACAAGGACCCGGGAAGAACACTTCCTTGGGAGTAGAGCTGGCTCATAAATATGCCTTTTGTGATGGGTTTGGGGTGGATGTTGTTTGGAATTATTACACGTCAGTGGAAAATTTGACTGAGTTTACAGATACCTATTTCTTTACATGCAACATTTCAGGAATGTATTTAGTTTGCAAGAAAGTCAGCTGAGCTCGCTTAATGATGTATAAGTAGAGAATGAGACTAAATGATGTGGCATAATTGAGCAGGAAGTGGCTTCCAAAATTCCAGGAATCCATTACTCTACCTACCCTGCATTAGAAAAAGTTCCTAATTATCTCAGGCCTGTTCTGAAACATCCCCAGAGAGACAGAATCCATAACTCAGACTCCTTCAAGCTATTTGTGTTTGCACTTCACAACCTTTGTTGTCAGGATCTTGTCAGTTACATATATCCTGCTGTATTTAAACTCCTTTCCTCCTGTTTTGTCCCTATTGAAATGGACACTTAACCAACCATATTATCTTGAGGAACTCCTTATGCCAGAGTTCCTCAAATGTGACCTTCAGAGTACTAGTCCTACTTAACATTCTCATGGAAAAAGAATCCTCACACACTACTTTTCAGAAAGGCTGCCTCCTGGAAATATACAATGCATGGGGCAGAAGAAGGCCCTGAGAAGTCCTGCAGCAAATGGACCTATTGCATATCTTAAACCTGTGTTGTTCAAATGTGTTTTTACCGCAGAATATCTGTCTTCTGTTGGGGGCGGGGAGGATATCTTCTATTCACATCACACAAAAACTATAATCCAAGGAATATATTTTGAGAAACTCAAAGATATCTGAAACTCCTTGCAATGGATTTGAGTCTAAGGTTTTCTCAAGTGTACCATTTGTGGCTTCTTATCAACCCCCTTAAAGTTCTCCCCACTCCTCTTGAGTTGTGAGGAGATATACAGAATCAGTGTTTTAATAAGTCTGTAAAATGTGAAAGAGGATATCTTCCCTGTTGGCCTTCAAAGTCTTCTTAAATAGAAGTCTTTGAGAAAAATAACTGTAAGGGTTGGTCTTATTTGTTATATTTAGTTTCTGACCTACTTTGCTAGCAAAGGTCCACACTTCAGAGACCCTTCTCCTTATGGTGTGTATAAGTGTAAGACATCTCTTACTTATGGCGTATCAGTCCAGTATCCATGCATGTTGTTAATCTAATCAAAGATTATAACATGCATTTCTATTCACAAGTACTTTCTAACTAAACTGGACCTTTTAATGAAAACATTAAAATGTACCTTACGAGGATCACATTTATAAAATCTTATCCACAATCTGAGCAAGACACAAAAAAAACTACTAGCAGTAAGTGGGTTTTTCAGTCTTCTTTTCCATTTTCCTAAATGCCAGCATGACATACTCTTTCTCTATTCCAAGGGACTTCAGGTGCCTCCCTACTGGACCTGGTTCCTCCTGTGCTGGGGTTCAAGTCCTCTGGGAAGGTCTTTCTGCTGGGTGTTCTTTGTGCTGTTGAGGGTTCTAACCTTGCACTTTGCTCTGCTTGTCCCAGGAAAGGCCTGATTGCTTGGTGTCTGCTCCTCCACTGGCTGGCCCAGGACTAAATTCTTCAATGGGTTCCTTCTGTGCTTCAAGGTAACAGGAGAGAGGATGGAGTTGGTCTTGACCTATTCTTGCCTTTGAACCTGCTCCTTTTCTGTACATCCCAGGCTGTGAAGAGGAGTTTCTGATATCTGATTGTTTCTTTCAACCTTAAATCCACTAAAAGTTAGAACAGGGTGACTATAGGGAAGGCAGGAATTGCATCTAATTCTGGGTCTGTCACCGACCTGCTGTGTGACCCAGAGCAAGTTGCCTGCCTGGCACTCAGCAGATGTTAGCGATTTGTATTATTCTCTGGCCCAGTATCTTCATCTGTAAAGTGAGATGGTTGGATTAGACAGTTTTTTGTAATTTTTGCTTGAGAATTCTGTGGATGCTAAGCTTATTCATCAACACTTCATTGCCCGGCTTTTGTTCCCAGCTTGCTCTTTCGAAAAGAATTGGAGTTACTAAAATTTCAGCTTTATAGAGAATCATCGAATTTCAGAGCTTATCTGCTCCAGCCTCTTATTTTATAGACAAAGATCAGAGTGTAACACTTAAAAATATCCTGAGCAGGTTATAGCAAAGTTTTGAAAGAGATGTAGTGATTTTTATGTAATACTGAGTATGATCAATCTCTTCCCCTTGCTTTTCTCTTACTTCCCCCCCTGCCTTCCTATTTTTCTTAGATGAGGTCTATCATAGTTATTAAGTGATTCCAGATCTTTTTTATTTCAAAGTTGCAAAATAAACATTCTTTGGTTTTGGCTGTGTCAAGCACCTTGGCATTATGATTGGAAAAATGCTGGGCACTGAAAGGCGCTTCTATATTAAGGAGAAGCTGGGGAATGCAGACCAGCAGGGGTGCTAGCAAATGTTTTCTGGGTCTCTGGCTCCCCACTTGTGGAGGGAGCCTGAAGGAAAAACAAAGGAAAGAAAAGCTGGCACAGTTCTTTGGTTTCCTCAAAGTGAAAGCTGGCTCTTTCCATTTATAGGAATGGACAGTGACCCCAAGGGCAGGTGTTAGATGTACATGCTGGGCTGGCCCATTGTGCCATAGGAAGGCCTAGAAAAGCCACTGGATAGGAAGGTTTTGGCTGACTTGGTGCAGCCCAGTGGGCAACAGAATCTTGGACAGAAGTAAGAAGCCTGTGTGGCCTCCTAATGACCTTGAGCAAATTGCTTCAAACAAACATTTGATTTTCTGACTTTAAAAGTAATATATGCTCGTTATGGAAAATTAATACAATTCAGAAAAGCATGGGGAAGAAAATAAAGGTGCCCATAATCCCACAACCAGACACATTCAATGTTGACATTTTGTTGGGTTTTTCTTCCAGACCAGCTCTGTCTCTTTTGTATTTACATCTTTATAGAGATCATATTGTATTTCATTTAAAAACTTCATATAGTATCTCTAATTCTCTCATGCAATTATTATATAATTATCGTGTAGATGCACCACTATTTTGGTAACCTACCCTCTATTGTTGGACATTCAGATTGTTTTCTAGCTTAGTGTTTTTCTACATGATGCTGCAGTGAACATTTTTAGTATATTAGTTCACATTGGTGACTATTTCCTTAGGTTCTATACCTACAAGAGTCAGGAAAGATGAAGTAACTGAGCAAATCATTTTCTAGGCCTCAGCTTCCTCACCTGTAATAAAACAATAACAGAAACAATAATTGTTGATAGCAGCAAACATTTCTCCAGCATATCACATGCCAGGCATGTTTCTAAGAGCTCTACGTGTAGCACTAACGCATTTAATCCTCCTAGCAGCCCAGGAAGTATCACCAATTCACAGAAGCAACTTTCCCAAAGTCACCCAGCCAGTAGGTACAGGGCTGGGATTTCAGGTCCTGCTCTTCACTGCTGTGCTAACGATGCCCATGTGAGTTGAATGAACCAAGGAGAACAATCCTGCCACTAGCTTTCAGTCCTAATATTATTTGCATTATTTCAATTCCACACGGTGATGTTCCAGGTGACCCAGTGCCTGGTGTGAATCCCTGTCTCCTTTAACCCTCATGCCCAATTTGTGTGTTTGATGAGCTTGGAGCCTCCATGTGTGAATGTGTGTGTATGTGTGTGTGTTCACAGAATCTTATGAATGGAACAGAGTCAGCAGAGAGAGTGTGAACAAGAGAGCCTGGACAATCTATTGACAACCAGCCACTTAGGGAATCTGTGCTGTTAGTGACAGATAACTCATCATGGATTCCTTTTTATCTGAAGGTTCTCAGGCTCTTTGGCTGGGAAATGTGTCATTTTTATGATTGGACTTTTGTCTGAGTGCAGCAGGCATGGGATTGGATGTGACCGTCTTGTGTAACCTGGTCCCGGAAGCACGTGTCTGTACATACCATCCGTGGAGCACACTGCCCCTCCCTAAGCTGCTAAGTCCGAGCTGCTGGGAGTGTTGTTGGGTGTCAGACTCATCACTCATCACTGGAAGGAGATGTTCATGCTGCTTTTGTTGCTTGGTCTATATAGAGATCGCCAAACCTCCTTGAAATTCTGATTCAGTAGATCTGGGAGAAGCTGAGACTGCTTTTTGAAGACATGTGGTCCAAGTGGTTATCTTCAGGAAGTTTGGGGAAGTCTTAGGTACTGGGTCTAAACCTTTACGGAGCATGGGAATCGCCTGAGAAGCTTTTTGAAAAAGTAACACTTCCTACCCACTCTGCTCTCCTATTGCCCCCTCCCCCAATTTGAATAATTGATTGGGGATGGGGTCCAGTGCAGCAAGTTTTAAAAAGCTTCTCAAGAGATTTTAGTGTACATCCAGAGTTGGAACCACTGGTAATAATAATTTTACACCTTTACATTTAAATGCACTGCTCATCTTACAAATCTCTTTCACACTGAACATCACAACAATCCACTGGGGTCAGTAGAGCAGTCTTCATGATTGCCCTTGGCCCAGAGAGACTAACTGCCTGGCCTAGGTTGCACAGCTTTTCCTGAGTTTGCAGAGGCTGTTCTCTGCCCGGCCCAGCCCAGTCCTGTCAGGCGCTGAGGGAAAAGGCAGCCCACCAGCACCTGAAGGTCTCCCAGGATGCAATCTTAGCCTCCATCAGCTGCCGCACCTCGTGCTGATACTAAATCTCATCCACATCCATCCCTCCTGCTGCCATCAGTGTTCGTCCTCAGGCAGCCTCCTTGTGAGATGTGCAGTTGTGTTTTTCTCCCGTGCGGCAGCCTACTTTGCAGCTAGAAGATGGCACTGAGGGACAGCAGGCCCAGGGACCTGGACCGTGCATGCCGCCCCCAGCAGTCTGACCCTCAGCCCCAGACCTAGCCCTTCATGACTGGTCCTCTGCAGAATGCAGAACCCATAGCTGCGGCCTCAGGGCCACATTCCCTCCTGGCCAGCTGTCACCTCCATCCCAAGGACTCCCAGTCACCACCCAAGTTTCTCTTCCCTCACCCACTCCCCCTCCTGCACCCCAATAGCCCTAAAACCCACCTGAGTCCCTCCTGTGGGGCTGCTCTGAGGGCTGAGGCCCCTGCAGTGGTGAGACCCTGTCTGGACGTCCGGCTAATTGGAGCTGAACAAGGTAGAGGAAGGAGAGAAGAATGCAGCCAGGTGACTATATGCCCTCTACTACCCTCCACCCAGCATCCAACTATTGGCTCCAGCTCCCGACTCAGGCCTGGAGAGGCTCCCAGCCACTGCAGTCTCTCCTGGCAGAGCCCTGCAGCCTGTATCCCTGGTTTGCTGCGGGCAGGGGCGGGAGGGAGGAGGAGGCGGGGTTTGGCCTCCCAGGCAATGCACACTGCAGAGCTGCGGTGGGGGGGCGGTGGGGGCCACAAGTTCCCGAGCTCTCTCTCTCCCTGTGCAGCAGGCTTGTGACCGAGGAAGGGAGGAAGCCCCCACGTAGCAGGTAACTGCCCCAGTGTCCCTCTTGCTCTCTCAGGCCTGCCCATCATGGGTGGTTAGCAGGTGATGTGAGGCGTCAGTCAATGTTTTTGATGACTTTTGGTCCCTCAGGACTGACTTTCAGGAAAGTCACTTCTCTGCTAGTGAGGCTGGCCCCAGCCCACTCTGCCCCCTCCTCTTGTACAAAAACCCTGTGTTTTCTGCCAGTTGAGAGGGTGTGGGAGGAGGGAACAGGGGTTGGGGGTTGATAAGCTCTCCTTTCTCGAAGCAGAGGGAGCTGAGGCATAGCCTCCCATGGCCCACGGCTGGTGTGGTGAGTCCTTACTGTTCTGGTTTTTTTTTTTCTTTTTTTTTAATAATTTATTTTATTTTAGTATCATTAACCTACAATTACATGGGCAATACCGTGATGATTGAACTCCCCCCATCACCAGGTCCCCCCCACCAACCCCACCACAGTCACTGTCCATCAGCGTAGTGAGATGAGAATCGC
>JAQQAC010003801.1:6456400-6467964 GCA_029783875.1 Phataginus tricuspis
CGTCCCGCCTCGCCGGATGCCGAGTCCTCTGTCCGGCGTGTCTGGCCGCTGGAGCTCTGGGGGGGAGAGCGCTCGGTCCCACCGGATCGCCGCCCGTCCGTCTCACCGGCTGCCAAGTTCTCACAGGTGTAGCTGTACGCTGTGCACTTTCCTGTGTATTCTGGTCTCTCTTTTAGGGATAGTTGTATTTGCTGTATTTTCGTGAATAAATATAATGTTGGGAGGAATTTTTCTGCTAGTCCGTTCAAGACGCCATATTCCCGGAAGTCCTCCACTGTTCTGGTTTGATGTCGTCAGAGGCCCAGGAGTCCTTCACGGTGACCTCCTGTCCTGCCCTGTCAGGCTCAGCCTCTAGCACCCAAGTAGGGGCTATTGGCCTCGTCCCCTGATGTGGGGATTGGAGGACGGTGGGATCTGAACCAATCTGAGTCCCTTTCCCAGAAACCATTAGTTAGGACAGAAGGTTCTGGTTCAGTCTGGGCGAGTCTCTCTATGGAAGCAATGGAAGACCTCCCAGCCAGGGAAGCGGGAAGGGGTCTGATCCATTATCCAGCTTAGCTTTCTCATTTCATAGATGAAAAAACCTGAGGTCCTGAGAGATCACTTGATCGGCCCAAGGCCACATGGCTGTTATGGCTACTTTATAACCGAGCTTGGTGTGGAGTCCTAAGTGTTAATTCCTCTCTTGGCTAAGGCAGGATATGTCTACAACTAATCTCTGAGAGCACGTGTTCAGCTGACACTTTGAAGAAATCACAATAGTCAGGGCCTTTTCTCAGGGTGGACACAGGGACCCCAGAGCAAACAGAAGCCTCAGAGTCTTGGCGACCAAGGTTTGGAACTGGTGCCGTATCACTTCTGGACACTACTGGCTACAGCGAATACGGAGCCTAAGCTGTCAGGCTGAAATATCAGGAAAATAGGCCCTGCCTCTTGGTGGGAGGGGCTGCAAAGGCACACTGCCAGGGGCGGGGTGGGGAGTTTGAACCCTTTTTGCAATCCGCCTGCCACAGCCACAACAAGCTCAGAGGATTCTGTTTTCCGGGACTTGCCTGATCTCCCCTTGTGCTCACGGATGCCAGCAGTACTCCAAGCATCATTCCCCACTCCAGGGTCCAAAGGCAGGAAGGGTCAGGCCTTCCTATGAATGAGGAAGCCTTTCCCAAGTGTCTCCCACGGTGTCTCTCAGAGCACGGTTAGGACACAGACCCATCCTAACCAGTTTCAGCAGCAATGGGTAGGATCACCATTGCTGGTTTAGACTCAGAGGCACCCATAAAGCTGGGGAGGGACCCAGCTTCTTTGGAGCACTTGGCTTCAAGAAACCTGAACAAAACTGGTGTTCTGAGAGCAGAGAAGCAGAGGCGGGGGATGGCAGCTGGGCTGGGGGTCAGTGGAGGGTGGAGGAAGCACCTTGCACAGTGTCTCATACCCATTTATTATTTTCTAATAGACATTTATTTTAAGCCTGCATGTACCAGGCCTTGGGGAATCAAAAGTGAGCAGAACTTTAGGCTTTTGAGGAAGGAAACCAGAATGGATGGCAGGCGCAAGCAGGCAGCTGACAGTAGTACAGTGGTGATGGCAGAGGTTGGGGGCCGGCTTTCACGGCTTCCATACGGCCCAGATCCTGTCCTGCTGTCCCCCCTCATCACCACTGGGATCTGACTGAGGGAGTGACAGGCAGAGATGAATGCAGGAATCAAGGTACAACCTCTACTAGTATGCAAAGTAGTGCCCTGTTACCTGCCACTCTGGGCTCTGGAGCAGAAGGCCGAGATAAAATATGCAGCCACAACTTCAGGCAGAGGCCAGGAGCTCTTCTCCTACCTATCTTGGACCCCAAATCTGTGCCCAGCTCTCTTAGGGGTGACTTTCAGGAAGGAGAGAGAGAGAGAGAGAGCAAGACTCCAAGGTGGGCCTTGGTTCACTTTTCCAGCTGCTTTCATAGAACGAGGATCACAGGGGCAGAGGACGGGTGCCTGCTCGCACCCACAGTCAGGACCTGAAAGGTGAGCCAGTCTGGAGGCTGATTGGCGGCACAGCAACTCTGTGAACTAGTAAAATGTAGCCCAACAGATGTCTCAGTCTCTACCATTGGGATCAGGAATTTAGCCTTCTTGGAAGCCATCCGGGGAAAACTAGGCCATAGCAGCGGGAGGAGGGGGGATCTGCAGTTAGTGCAGCAGTGGAAGCTTGCAGCAGGTTCTCTGCGTAAGCAGGAAGAGTAATGAATTCTTCCCAGGCCTGGAGGGAGTCAACGAAGGTTTCCCAGAGAGGTTGACACATCAACTATTCCTTGCAAGATGGAGTTTTCAGGATTGAAAAGAAAATTCTTTATAGAAGGAATGGATATGTAAATGAGGCACAGAGACCCAAGAAAGGGATGATGTGTTCAGGGAACTGATCTTGGGACACAGAGGGTGGGAGAAAGGGTACATGGGAGGCTGGAAAAACAGATTGACCTCAGATTGTGAAGAGCCGTGAAGATGCTGGGCGAAGTTGTGTTCCTTCTGGAAGCTAGGGGAGCAAGCAAGGATGTTAAGTCAGAGGCATGACATGCTCAGAGCCACTTCCGGAGTGATCCATCTGGCTGATTGAGAACAGGAGTGGGGAAGACACAAGGGGGTGGGGACCTGGTGGGACCAGCGGCTGGCAGTGCCAGTGGTGGGGAGAGGTGGCCCACTCTTGTCGGGAGGAATATATTATCATGGATATTGTTTATAATTGCTGACACATGTGAAAATAAAACATAGACTTTGGGTCCGTTGTATTATTGTTTTCAAATCCTCTGCAGACAATGCACCCCTCTGTTGCCTGCAGAGTGGGGCAGACCTCTCAGGTCAAATGCGCAGTGCGTTTGGTGCACAGCGGACAGAAGGTCCTTGTAAGAAGCGATTGCTGTCGCTTACTGGCATTGGCCAGTTGCTCGTGAATGGGCGGGTTGAGTGGTCTCGGCAGTTCAGAGGTGGGCTTGAAAAGACCCTTTGTATGTGAGGTGCTGCCTGCTGCCCTAGGCTTCAGAAAGTTCTTCTCCAAGAGTTTCTTGATGCTGGAAAACCCGCACGTGCACTTGGGAGGGCACGGCGTGGTGCTGGGGTGGGGGTGGCTGTCATCATCCCACTGTCCTAGGGCCGTGGTGTCACCAATTCCACCTTCTTTGGCCACTCCGATCTCCCCTGGACCCTGTCCAGGAGACTGAAAAGCCCCCCTTCAGCCTGCTGAAGGGGGTGGTAAGAAACAGTGTCTCTTTTGTTCCTGGAACTTCCTCTACAAAATACTCAGGGCTACTAGGAAATCAAGTGGAGATGTTGGACAGGTAGATTTATTCAGAAACAAACTGAAAAGCTTTGCCTCCATCCCTCCAGCCTGCCATGGGAGCCCCTGCTCAGCTTTGGCTGTCCGGGGAAGCAGTGGCGCTGTGCCATCTGCACAGGGAGGGCCAGTGGGCACTGTCCTTGTCCGAGAGCAAAACTGCACCCAGCGGGAGCGCTTTTCTTGACCTGAGATTGTGTAAGTGCAGCGTGAATGAAACGTGACCTGATGGCCCTGGACTCAAAGGCCTCTGACAAGTGAAAAACTTTACTGTACCGTTTTGCTGTTGACCTTTTACCTGACCTTTTTTATTGGAAAATAGTTGATAGACAATATTATATTGGTTTTAGATATACAACATAGTGATTTGATAATTACACACTCTAAATGCTCACCACGGTAAGTGTAGTTACCCCATTTCTGTACCAAGATACTACAGTATTATTGGTTACATTCTCTATGCTGTATTAGCATTCCTAGGACTAATTTATTTTATAATTTGAAGTTTGTAGCTCTTTATCCTCTTCACCTATTTCACTCCTCCTCCCAGCCCCTCTCCCTATACTAACCAACAATCTGTTGTTGGTATTTATGGGCCTGTTTCTTTTTTGTTTGTTTTGGTTTTTAGATTGCATGTATAAGTGAGATCACAGGGTATTTGTCTTTCTCTTATTTAGCTTAGCATGATGTCCTCTAAGTTCATCCACATCACAAATGGATTGCCTTCCTTTTTTTGGCTGAATAATATTCCATTGTGTATACGTACCACATCTTCTTTATCCATTCATTTATCTCCACCTGACTCTGAACAGAGATATCAGATATCTGCTGTGCTGCAGTTCCTTGAGAGGGCTGTTGGGTCACTGTGAGAAATAATGAATGGAAGAT
Source organism: Phataginus tricuspis (assembly GCA_029783875.1). NCBI lineage: Eukaryota > Metazoa > Chordata > Mammalia > Pholidota > Manidae > Phataginus > Phataginus tricuspis. The sequence continues at coordinate 6,460,604 of JAQQAC010003801.1, forward strand.
AATTGCATATAGGATGTCATGTTGCATGGTAATCTGCATAGATCATTTTACTTATATATTTTTATATATTTATAAGAAACCAAAATGACTGATTGGAAATCTGGTGATTCCTCTGTCTCAGTCCTGCATTTATACACAATTCATGTCCAGCTTACAGAGTCTATATAAAGTAGAAATTTTGCAGTTATCTAGTTAATTTCAATGATGATGTCGACTTTAACACCTTGAAGATTGCACAAAGCTGACTGGCACCAGCCGCTACTCAAAAACTTGCCTTCAGACTGTGATCCTTGCTTGGAAGTTAGATAAACAATAGTACTAGGGTGGGGTGGCTTTAGTTGGTAGAGATACAGTTAAACAGGGTGAAGCATGGAAGTTTGTAGTGGTTGAATGACTCCTTAGTAAGTCCACAAAATTTAGCAAATAAAAGTACAGGATGCCCGGATAAATTTGATAAATAGGCCTAACTGCTGAATTTTTGTAATTGATTGAAAAAGCTGCATACAAGACGTTTAGGGTGTCCTGAGAAAGCCAGTAAAGGAAGCAGGACAAAATCATTATATACAGGAGATGTCCTGTATATACAGAATGCCTAGCAACTGTCCTCCTTAGGGTATTTCCACCTATGAAATTTTACCTATACCCATAAGCAGTGTTTGTAGATGGTGCTAGTAGACTCAATTAATTTCATTCTTACAATTAAATTAATCAGAGCCTTTCCTGAAAAAATAAAGAGTCTAAGGTCCATACTATGATGCTTTAAAATAACAAAATTCTTTAAAAAAAATAAAATAAAATAAAATGTGCCTCAGGTATAGTGTGATCCAGGAGGTAATTTTTTTCATCTTTTTAAATGCAATTTTGCTGTTCTTGTTGGTTTCAGATGGCAGAAAGATGGCTCGCAACTCCAGATATATATCTTTCTGTGTTCTAGTCTCATAAAAAGAGAGTGCTTCTACTGATCTGACAAAACCCACGATTTGATTTTCATTGGTGAGAATTCTGCCTCCTCCTCTTAGCCGGGCAAGTTAGTCGGCCAGGGAATGGTGCACTCTGAGTGGCCATCTCTGGGTCACATGCTCACCCTCGGAGTCCAGGCTGGAGTCATTTTTTACCTAAAGCATGTGGAACATGGGGTGTGGGGATGGTTTCTCTGAAGGAAAATTGGTATTCTGTAACAGAAAGAAGGGATAAAATGGATGTTGGGTAGTCAAAAAAAAAAGAAAGAAAAGAAAAAGAAAAAACCACCCTTTCTGCAAACAAGGAAACAAAAATAGCAAATATCTATTGCACCCAGATAAAATGGATGTTGGGTAGTCAAAAAAAAAAAAAAAAAAACAGAAAAAAACACCCTTCCTGCAAACAAGGAAACAAAAATGTCAAATATCTATTGCACACAGATTCTTTCATGGCTCTTTTAGCAAGAGAAAGATGTCATAGCTTAGATAAATGGACACTAAAATAGGACACAAATTGTGGCCATGACTTTAGATAAGGAATTCCTGAGTCCATACATGGGTTCCTTGCTTCAGATTTCAAGGTCACAGAATTATCAAAGAATGCTTTTGCGTAATTCTTTTTTTTTTTAGTCACTAGTACTTTTAAAAAAAATTGTAATAGGATTATTGTTTTATTCTGTTTACTAAGATGAAATAGGTATAAAGGTTTATAGAGCAAAGTAAAGGTCACCAATAATCCCACACTCCATAGATAACTCCTATCAACATTTTGGTATAATTACTCCAGATGTTTTTCAAGTATGTGTGTGTGTGTGTATGTGACTTGTCTATAGAGAATACTTAGTTAAAAATGAAGTCAGAGACTTCCGGGAATATGGCGACGTGAACGGACCAGCAGAAAAATTCCTCCCAACATTATATTTATTCACGAAAATACAGCAAATACAACTATCCCTAAAAGAGAGACCAGAATACACAGGAAAGTGCACAGCGTACAGCTACACCTGTGAGAACTTGGCAGCCGGTGAGGCGGACGGGATACGGAGCAGCGACCCGGTGGGACCGAGCGCTCCCCCCCCCGCCCCGCAGAGCTCCGGCGGCCAGACACTCTGGACAGAGGACTCGGCACCCGGCGAGGCGGGACGGAAACGCAATCCAGCGAGACCAGAGCGCCCCTGCACCCCAGCACTCCGGCGGGAGTCCCAGCAAGGCGGGTAAGGTACGGAGCCGCGAGCGGACCGAGTGCTCCTCCCCCCAGCGCTCCAGCGGGAGGAGAGGATTCAGAGCCAGGAGGGAGTTGAAGTCTGCGCTGGGAGCGCCGACACACAGCCTGCAGTGTAGCGGAGATTGGAGAGACAGAGGGCACAGGGTCCCAGCCCAGAACGTGCAAGTTGCCCGCGGCTGACTCCGGGAAGGAAAAAGAAAGGAGAAAAAAGGGAAGAAAAGCACGCGCTCTACCTCAGTGGTCTTAAAGAGACAGGAGCTCAGTAGAGGGACCGGATAGCCCCGCAAACTGAGCCCAGCACGCTGGGAGTCTTGGGGAGCTTTGGACCCCTTGGCTGGCGACTGGGAAAGGGTGCCTGCCATTGAGACCCCCACGGAGATCAACAGCTTCCCATTGTTCCCAACCCAGCCAGAACTATAGAGTGGCGCTGGAATAGTGGAGCAACAGCGCCACCTACCGCACTCGCGCGGAACCCACTCTCAGTGGCTTTTTTGTTTGTTTGTTTGTTATTGTTTTTTTCTCCCCTTTCTTTTCCTTTTTTCTTTCCCTCTCTTTCAACAGCCTCCCATTCATTCTCACCCTGGCCACAGCTTTAAAGGGCCGTGTGGAGCGACGTGGCCATGGCTCTGGAATAGTGGAGCAATAGCGCCACCTACAGCATTCACACAGAAACCACCACTGGTGGGCGTTTTGGTGGGTTTTTGTTGTTGTTGTTGTTGTTGTTCCTGTTTTCTTTTACGTGTTGCTGCTTTTTCTTTTTCTTTCTTTTCCTTTCTCTCTCTCTCCTTTTACTTTTTTATTATTAGTAGAAATTCCTTTTTTTTTTCTTTTCTCTCCTTTCTTATCTCTCCTTGCTACCAACAACCAATTCTATAGTCATGAGAAGACAGAAGAATATGATACAGACAAAGCTTCAGACAAACACCACCCCAGAGAAAGAAGCTGAAGAAATGGACATGCACAGTCTTCCAGAAAAAGAATTCAAAATAAAAGTCATAGCCATGCTGATGGATCTACAGAAAAATGTGCAAGAGCTGAGGGAGGAAGTGAGGGAAGTGAGGAAAGACAATGCAGAAATGAGACAAGCCATCGACGGGCTCAACAGCAGATTGAACCAGGTTCAAGACACGATCAAGGAATTACAACACAGGGACCAGGAATACAAAGAAGCTGAGGCAGAGAGAGATAAAAGAATGTCTAAGAATGAAAGAATATTAAGAGAACTGTGTGACCAATCCAAACGGAGCAATATTCGCATTATAGGAGTACCGAGGAAGAAGAGAGAGAAAAAGGGATAGAAAGTGTCTTTGAAGAAATAATTGCTGAAAACTTCCCCACGCTGGGGAAGGAAATAGTCTCACAGTCCACGGAAGCCCACAGATCTCCCAACACAAGGGACCCAAAGAAGACAACACCAAGACACATAATAATCAAGATGGCAAAGATCAAAGACAAGGACAGAGTATTAAAGGCAGCTAGAGAGAGAAAAAAGATCACCTACAAAGGAAAACCCATCAGACTGTCATCAGACTTCTCAACAGAAACCTTACAGGCCAGAAGAGAATGGCATGATATATTTAACGTAATGAAACAGAAGGGCCTTGAACCAAGAATATTGTATCCAGCACGATTATCATTTAAATATGACGGAGGGGTTAAACAATTGCAAGACAAAAGAAAGTTGAGAGAGTTTGCCTCCCATAAACCACCACTACAGGATATCTTAAACGGACTGCTCTAGAGGGAAACACCCCTAAGGCTAAAAAGATGTCACCAGAGAAAATAAAAGCATAGCAAAGAAAGCAGACCATCCAAATACTAACTAAAGGCAAAGAATAAAACACCTAATATATAAAGAAAGGAGGAGGAAGAATAGGAAGGGAGAGATAAAGAAACATCAGACGGCGTTCACAATAACATAACAAGAAAGTCAAGTTAGATTCTCAGATAGTAAAGAAGCAACCCTTGAACCTTTGGTAACCACAAATCTAAAGCCTGCAATGGCAATAAATACATATCTATCAATAATCACCCTAAATGTAAACGGACTGAATGCACCAATCAAAAGACACAGAGTAACAGAGTGGATAAAAAAGCAAGACCCATCTATATGCTGCTTACAAGAGACTCACCTCAAACCCAAAGATATACACAGACTAAAAGTGAAGGGATGGAAAAAAATATTTCAAGGAAACAACAAAGAGAAAAAAGGTGTTGCAGTACTTGTATCAGATAAAAGAGACTTCAAAACGAAGAAAGTAGCAAGAGATAAAGACAGACATTACATAATGATAAAGGGGTCAGTCCAACAAGAAGATATAACCATTATAAATACATATGCACCCAACACAGGAGCATCAGCATATGTGAAACAAATACTAACAGAAGTGAAGGAGGAAATAGACAGCAATGCAATTATTCTAGGAGACTTTAACACGCCACTCACTCCAAAGGATAGATCAACCAGGCAGAGGATAAGTAAAGACACAGAGGCACTGAACAACACACTAGAACAGATAGACCTAACAGATATCTACAGAACTTTGCACCCAAAAGCAGCAGGATACACATTCTTCTCAAGTGCACATGGAACATTTTCCAGAATAGACCACATTCTAGGCCACAAAAAGAACCTCAGTAAATACAAAAACATTGAAATCTTACCAACCAACTTCTCAGATCACAAAGGTATAAAACTAGAAATAAATTTCAGAAAGAAATCAAAAAGGCTCACAAATACATGGAGACTTAACAACATTCTCCTAATGAATCAATGGGTTAACGACCAAATCAAAACAGAAATCAAAGAATATATGGAGATTAATGACAACAACAACACAAAGCCACAACTTCTGTGGGACGCAGCGAAGGCAGTCTTAAGAGGAAAGTACATTGCAATCCAGGCCCATTTAAAGAAGGAAGAACATTCCCAAATGAACAGTCGAAGGACACAATTATTGAAATTGGAAAAAGAAGAACAAATGAGGCCCAAAGTTACCAGGAGAGACATAATAAAGATCAGAGAAGAAATAAATAAAATTGAGAAGAATAAAACAATAGAAAAAATCAATGAAACCAAAAGCTGGTTCTTTGAAAAAATAAACAAAATACATAAACCCCTAGCCAGACTCATTAAGAGAAAAAGAGAATCTATACACATAAACAGAATCACAAATGAGAAAGGAAAAATAACGACAGACCCCACAAAAATACAAAGAATTATAAGAGAATATTACGAGCATCTATATGCCAACAAGCTGCAAAACCTAGAAGAAATGGACAACTTCTTAGAAAAATACAGCCTTCCAAGACTCACCACGCAGGAAACAGAAAAACTAAACAGACCAATCACCAGCAACGAAATTGAATCGGTAATCAAAAAACTACCCAAGAACAAAAGCCCTGGACCTGATGGATTCACCTCTGAATTCTACCAGACATATAGAGAAGAAATGACACCCATTCTCCTTAAAGTTTTTCAAAAAATAGAAGAGGAGGGAATACTTCCAAACTCTTTCTATGAAGCCAGCATCACTCTAATACCAAAACCGGGCAAAGACCTCACTAAAAAAGAAAATTACAGACCAATATCCCTGATGAACGTAGATGCAAAAATACTCAAGAAAATATTAGCAAACCGAATTCAAAAATACATCAAGAGGATCATACACCATGATCAAGTGGGATTCATCCCAGGGATGCAAGGATGGTACAACATTCGAAAATCCATCAACATCATCCATCACATCAATAAAAAGAAGAATAAAAACCACATGATCATCTCCATAGATGCTGAAAAAGCATTTGACAAAATTCAGCATCCATTTTTGATTAAAACTCTCAACAGAATGGGTATAGATGGCAAGTACCTCAACATCATAAAGGCTATATATGACAAACCCACAGCTAACATCATACTTAATAGCGAGAAGCTGAAAGCTTTTCATCTAAGATCGGGAACAAGACAGGGGTGCCCACTCTCTCCACTGTTATTCAACATAGTACTGGAGGTCCTAGCCACAGCAATCAGACAAAACAAAGACATACAAGGCATCCAGATTGGTAAAGAAGAAGTCAAATTGTCACTATTTGCAGATGATATGATACTGTACATAAAAAACCCTAAAGACTCCACTCCAAAACTACTAGAACTAATATCTGAATTCAGCGAAGTTGCAGGATATAAAATTAACACACAGAAATCTGTTGCTTTCCTATACACTAATGATGAGCTAACAGAAAGAGAAATCAGAAAAACAATTCCATTCACAATTGCACCTAAAAGAATAAAATACCTAGGAATAAACCTAACGAAAGAAGTGAATGACCTGTACTCTGAAAACTACAAGACACTCCTAGGAGAAATTAAGGAAGACACTAACAGATGGAAATGCATCCCATGCTCTTGGCTAGGAAGAATAAATATTGTCAAAATGGCAATACTACCTAAAGCAATCTACAGATTCAACGCAATCCCTATCAAACTACCAACAGCTTTCTTCAATGAACTGGAACAAATAATTCTAAAATTCATATGGAACCAGAAAAGACCCCGAATAGCCAAAACAATCCTGAGAAGGAGGAATCAAACAGGGGGAATTACGCTCCCTGACTTCAAGCTCTACTACAAAGCCACAGTAATCAAGACAGTTTGGTACTGGCACAAAAACAGACCCACAGACCAGTGGAACAGAATAGAAAATCCAAACATTAACCCAAACACCTACAGTCAATTAATATTTGATAAAGGAGCCCTGGATATACAATGGGGAGATGACAGCCTCTTCAGCAGCTGGTGTTGGCAAAACTGGACAGCTACCTGTAAGAGAATGAAACTGGACTACTGTCTAACCCCATACACAAAGGTAAACTCAAGGTGGATCAAAGACCTGAATGTAAATCATGAAACCATAAAACTCTTAGAAAAAAACATAGGCAAAAATCTCCTGGACATAAACATGAGTGACTTCTTCATGAACATATCCCCCCGGGCAAGGGAAACAAAAGCAAAAATGAACAAATGGGACTATATCAAGTTGAAAAGCTTCTGTACAGCAAAGGACACCATTAGTAGAACAAAAAGACATCCTACAATATGGGAAAATATATTCATAAATGATGTATCTGATAAGGGGTTGACATCCAAAATATACAAAGAACTCACGCACCTTAACAAA